>VDFB02281086.1:0-189007 GCA_007258455.2 Sequoia sempervirens | reverse complement strand
TGCACGTTTTGCCATTTTTCGGGTTTCCGAGGCTGTCGCGGAATTTCTGGTCTCCCGGATTTTCCCGGTTTCCTTTTATTCCGCGGACAGAGTTAATTTCCGGTGCATTTGATGCTGTCCGCGAAAGTCCGTCCCATTCGGATTTTTCCGGATTTCCTGTCTGATTGCATTCTTTTGTATATTTCGATGAGGGAATTGGTGGAGTGATTGTTGATGCCTATTTCTTGATTGCCAAAGAGTAAAATTGATGATTTTCCTTTGATTTCGAGCATATTAATGATTTACATGGCTAATAGTGCTTTGGTGGCAGGAGTCCGTCTGGGTCGGATTTCTCCGGAATTCCGCCTCGAATGTATTTTCCCGGATTATACGATTTTCCCAGATTATTTGATTTCTCCGGATCTCGTAAAATTGGCAATTGGCATTTGGTTTTAATGGATTTGTATGATGTATGCTAACCTTTTGGATGAATATGAGCTTAATAATTAGATTCTAATAATAGTTCTTGGATGTGCAGGCTGAATCAAGCAAAGCTGCTGCTGGGAAGTCCAAAGGTGGTGCGGGGGCATCTGCAGTTTCTGAGACAGAAAAATTGAGATTAGACATGAGGAGTCAGGTCCCGGAGAGTAAGATATCTTCCGTGTGGGCAGATGTGTCTGATACCAACGTTGGTGCCTGGCGTTATGAAGAATTCAAACAGAGAACAGCTGAGAAGGACCAATCGGCATTGAGGCAAGGGATGATGAACTCAGGGTTGGTACACGTGGCAGGGTTCCCTCCAGCAGTCCAGTGTTACGAGCTGATTTTGGAGTGTGCTAGGCAGTACGCCTTTGACACACAGATGGTAGTTAGTACTGAGGGGCGGGTGTTGGCAAATTTCAGTCCAGCCTCCATTGCCCGAGCTTTCAGCATGCCGGATCTCCCCTCGGTCTGCGCCCTAAACATTGACACTGCTCGTACGTATTATGAGAACGAGCCAGTTAAGGCTCAACAGCTTATCAACTCATGGCTTGAGAAGCCCAAGTCTCACCACTCTAAATTGCCCAAACAGTTGCACAGGGTGAAGTTCAGGCCAGATATTTATGATGCTATCACACTGTTGAGCAGGGTGGCCGGACTCAAAACTGCCGGGGTATTGGAAAGTTGGATGGTCCATGTGATCACCAAGATAGGCCAAGGAACGAATTACCACTGGGCAGGACTTATCAGTGCGGAAATAGATAGGCAACTGAGGAATGTTTTGGAAGGAAAGAAGTTCACCATGTCCTCCTTTGTTATATATATACTGGCCATCTCTTATCCCTATAAGGGACTGACTCCGGCAGGAGCTATTGGACAGGACATTATCTATGAGGTCTATCCGGAATTGCACCTCGGACACAGAGATTATAGGAGGGCCAACGATGCCTTCACTATGCACATTACCCGGACCCTTCAGAATGCAGAGCACATCAGATTGTCCGATGGGGCTAGGGGGTTGATTAGGAATTACGGGGCCTGGTTCATCCAGTTCCCCACTTTCACTTATCTCCGGATTGATGGATGCCCTGTTGCTCCTTACAGATTGCCCAGGTATCCCACTGACCACATAGTGCTACTGGAGGTCATGAGACAAATTTGTGAGTTCGATACGGTGGTCAAGAAGGAGAAACATAAAACTGGTTTTGGAGGTGACTTCCCTCTTGGGATTGGCGTGGATGTGATGTGTCCTTCCATTCAATCAGCTCATACTGCAGGTGAGGAATTGGCAGCCTATGGATTCTCTTTCCATTCACAGAGAATGAATTTTGACATCACCGGAGGGGCACAGAAAAGGGCTACCCGGGAATACAGGCACAAGGAGGACTTGGAGGACTACTGGGTCAACATCAAGGATGACCTTGATGCACGAAGGAAAAGGTATTCCCGGCTGCCGGTGGGGGCAATTAGGCAGTACAATGTGAAGCTGATTCTGGATCAGCTGGAGGATGATGGAAAATTGGTCCAAGACCATGTCTATGAGCCCATCAAGGATAGGTCAGTAGCGGATATTGACTGGAATGAGCCTGAGGTGACAGAGTTGGAGGACTTAATGGCTCCGGTGCTAAAATATACCTTTGCTTGGATCAAACATGAGGTCTGGGTGTTGGAGAATGCCGATGTTCCCCTCACTTTCGACCTGATGGGGAATCTCAACCCCATGTCCACTTTAGAAGAATCCGGGGAAGAGGACCCCAAAGGGAAAACAGCTAAGGCCTCTCCTTTCAAAATCAAGGTCAGAAGCCCTAAGGGTTCTCAACCTGCAGCGAAAAGGAAACCTATCGGCAAACGCAGGTGGAAGACCCTGACTATCAGCAGGTCTTCGGACGAGGAGGATGTGGAGAAAGCTGAGGAGGAGGATGTTCCTCCACCGCCCAAGAAGGCCAGAACCACAAAGGTGGCGAAAAAGAAAGGCCAAACGACTTCGGAGGATGAGCCTCCGGTTGTGGATGTAGAAAGTTCCGGAGGGGAGAAGACCAAAGTATACACCAGAAGATCCAGAACTTCGTCCCCAAAGGATGCTGCACAGCCGAAGGTTTCTTCTCCAATATTGCCAGCCACTGAACAGGACAGACCTGTCTCTCCTCCGCAGGGTGTAACAGAACCGGTAAATCCGGATGAGCAGGAAATCAGCGGAGAAGCAGAGCCGCTTGAGGAAGGGGCATTATTCAGTGAGGCTGCCGGGCTCGAGGTAGAGACAGAAGAAGGGCACACTTCTCCCTTGGTACAATATGAGGACTCTACGGAGAGTGAGAAGGGCCGCGGATCTCCAGAACCAGAGAAGAGCATCCCCGCTGGAACTCCATCGCCGGTGCTTCCTGAGTTGCGATTTGAGGAGATGGATCAGGGTGAACACCCCCCAGAGAAGGATGATGACAAGGCAACAGAAGAAGGAGAAGTCGAGGTGGCAGTAACAGAAGAGGAGAGAGCCACAGAAGACCCGGGGAAAACTGGCACAGAAGGAATCCGGACGGACCCTGTAGCCCCGGACTGGTTAGAAAAAGAAATAGCAAGGAAGAAACAGGTGATAGTAGAAGACACTCCTCTCGACTGGGATGCAATGTTATCTCAGATTGGAAAAGGGAAAAAGAAGAAGGCAGCTAAGATAATTTCCCGGGTGGAAAGGGATGAGGTGCATAACCGTGTAGTACACATCGCCACCCCTGCTGCAGATAAAACAAGGGAGGAGGTAATAGGCCAGGATTACAGTGTCCAAACCATTAACCTTGGGCCAATTTCCCTAGAACAAGACATTGAGGAATTCGAGGGGTCAAGTGCTGTGATTCTGGATAGGTTGAGGAAGGAGACTCAGACAAAGAGGGAGTTGAAAAGGGAAAATGAAAGGTTGAGGAAAAGCTTAGAAGAGGTCATGAAACCTCTACAGTCCCTCCATCCGTCCTCCTCTTCTACTCCCGGATTTCTGCCGAAGGAAACAATTTCTGGTATAGAGAAGATGAAGGCTTCCACACAAGCTACCATGGACTGGTTGATGAGTGTTCGGACACAAGGGGATGAGGCTATTAAGGAGATCCTGTCAGTTGGCAAGGATGCGGTCCAAGGAAAAGAGCTGATGGAAAGTATCCTCTTTCAGGATATGAATGATGTCGATTCTCTGTTGCAGAAGACAAAGATTATTCTGGGACATGGCAGGGAACAATTGGGCAGGGATGGAATTCTTCCCTCTTCCAGGTTGGATGAACCGTGGGAATGGTTCGAAGCATTACAGATCAGGCAGGGAGCCTTGAAAAAGATAAGGAAACGAAGAAAGGCCATTGATGCCGACCTTACTGCAATCTATGATGGTTGCATTGCATTCTTTGAAGTGATGACAGGGAGGAATAAGATAGCTCCCAAGTACCTGAGTTTGGATCAATTGAAGGAATGGTGGCATGAGGTTTATGCCCCGGATTCTGATGAGGTTGTCACTGGCCATATGCTTGATGATGCGGCTACATATTTGGCAGTGATAGATAGGTACCTAACCAGCAGAAAGGATTGGAAGGGGACCATTGAGCGGTCCAATGAGGGGATTGAGTCAATTAAATGCCGGCTCAAAGTTTTGCCATTGCCACCTGTTGCTGAGTTGGAAGGAGTTTTCTTGAGGGTCCAAGGGTCACCAGCGCGGAGAAAGGACAAGGGAAGCAGCGGTTAGTGTTTATCTCGAGATTTGTGCTTCCCTATTATCATAGGGCATGCATTGGACCGGATTTCCTTGGGGATTGTGCCTTGGCCGACTTGGATGATGGCATTAAATGTGTGCCTTAGTTTGTTTCCCTGGCCGACCTGTTTTGGCGGTTTTGTTATTATCTTTATTGTAAAATGTTTGGCTGGGCCGACATGTTCTGGGAAAATTTGTTAAATAGGCATTTTTTCCTTATTGTAACAGGGCAGAAGATTTTGATAGTAGAGATTAGCAAGAGCAATAGTTAGAGTTTTAGAATTTCTTAAAGCAGATATCATATTCAGAACAGTTGAAATTGTTGCAGTATTTGATGATTAATACAATTGGAGACATTGTGGTTTTCCTGGTGGAATCTTTTGTGTTATCTCATCTTGCATGGTTCTTTTGTTCTATCTTTTACATTGCTTGAAGATCTAGGGTTTATTATTTAGAAATAAATTAGTTTAGTTAGATAAATGGTGTATGTGATTTCATATTTGGAATGTTGGTAGCTATCTTTGGTCTACACTCCCAGTAACTATCTGATTGTAGTAGGCTGGTGAAGTCAACCTGGACCATATATATTCAAATGTGCTTAAGTTCGGTTGTAGATGCAAGTCTATGATTTGAAAATTTATACTCCTCAGAAGATTGCACTGTTCTTGTAGAGATTACCTTGTGGGTCGAACAGGAATTGGTTATTTGAGATAGGTCCATTCCAAATATATGTCATTTGCATTGCTTGTCTGTTCAATAATTTAGATTTTATTACCTTCCCTGCACCCCTATCTTTTGCAATTTCTTTGTTATTCGGTTAGATTTAGGATTCAAGACCATCATATCGTTAGATCTGGTAAATGGAAAAGGTTTAGCTTGCTTGTAGTAAGGTCCGATTGTGATTACCAGCAATTTCACATTTCATCTGAGTTGTTTTACGCATTGTTATGACCTAACGCCCGAGAGACCTTGGGGTGATTTTCAGTAAGTCATTATTGGAGATTACCTTTCAAGAGAGATAGGATTTTGTATTCTGTCTGAGTTGTTACTGTGCAGAAAACACCATCAACACCTAGTAGTTTAGAAACTACATTCAATTTTCCACAGATTCTATTTTTACATATTTTTGAAATAATATAGATAACTTATTCAAAATTTTACGTCAAGTTGCATAACTCTGATTTTTCTGAATTTTCATTGCCACTTAAGGGCCTATTTTTTCCATGATGATCCTGCACATACCCCTCCATCAAATTATTCATATTCAAAAAACTAATCTCTATTAAAATTCATATGGAAAGATGCACCTGAGTCAATTAACCATGCATCATTACATGCATGATTTTCCAAAGCTACAATGAATGCATCACCATCTTCTTTCTCGAACTTAGAATCAAAATCATTTTTTTTCTTTTTCTTCTTCTTTTCTTCTTTTCAATCCTTACGAATATGTCCAGGCTTATCGCAATTCCAACAAATAACTTTGGACTTTCCAAGAGATTTGGATCTCCCCTTAGACTTGGATTTATCACGCTTCTCATTCTTCTTGCCTTTTTCCTTAGGTCTTCTATGAACACTTAGGGCTTCCTTGGCACTGATGGATACCTTCCTCCTTATCTCTTCAGAAAGAAAATAACCCACCACATCTTTAGTCTTCAATATAAAAAGATTACTCCCAATAGCCATAACAAGAGAATCCCACAAATCAAGCAAAGAACAAAGAAAGATCTGACATTTCTCCTCCTCATCCATTTTGACACCAACTGATGCCAACTGAGCCACTAGCATATTGAATTCTTCCAAGTGCCTATAATTCATCCACCCTACTCCATTCTCAAGAAATACGATTTCTTCCTCAAGAAAATCTTGTTCACTAAAGATTTGGCTTGATACATCTCACCAAGCTTCTTCCATAGTTTTTGTACATAGGTCTCTTCATGGACATTTATTAAAATAGAGTCTTCCAAGCACAATATGATTATACCCTTGGCTTTACGGTCCATAACATCATATTGAGCATCCTAAGTAGGATTTATAGGCCTTGAAACATTCTCATCAATAGCATCCCACAGATCTTGATATATCAACAAATCCTCGATCTTCAGCTTCCACATTTCAAAATTATTTGTAGAAAATTTATCCACCTCTATTCTCCCTAATGAACTCTCCATCTAAAAAATTCTACAACAAGATCACAAAGTGTCTTCTACACAAGCTCTCACTCAAATCTAGATTAGTTTAAAAAATCCCAACAACCCACAATTGAAACCAAAGGTGATCAAGCTCTAATACCACTTGTCAGGAAGCTAAGGTAGTGGAACAAATTCCTACAATAGTCTTGAGAGGAGAATAATGCAAAATTTTTACAGATATTTAACATTTATAGAAACTTAAACAAAAATAACCATAAATATCATGCATACCACAACATAGTGATTTACATGGGGAAAACCCTTTCAAGAGAAAAACCCCACACTCCAAAAGATGCCCAATATATTATTCATAAATCATGAAGATTACAATATAATTGTAGAAAAAGCTTCTCATAGGAGTATCACCAACCACAAATCCAGAGGAAACACAACCATTATCAGACTCTCAGAATACATCACAATACATAGTCATAATACAACACCCTCGTAAAATAGGTTTTCCTTCTAGGGTAAGTCGAGCTAATAAAACAATGTGTTTGTGCCCCCCCCTCGTTGTTGACGTATCAATAGTACTTTATGTAATTGCAAGGTTGAGACACATTATCCCAACATTCATCTTATTCACTCATCTCATATCCCACCTCTCGATCCTATCCATTCACATAAAGATGTTTCCCTAATACATTCTCATTTTCCCTCATGTGGCAAGTGCCACATGACTACATCTTTGAGTCTAACCCTAATCCTTATTCAATATTAGCTGCCCATCATCAATATATACTAGCCCCTAATTTTGCCTCTTGAAATCATACCAAGTTTATAAGAGTTTATTCAAAAATCCACATCATACTAAAAAAGAAGAGGTAAAAAATGAAAATGCCCTGAAGTCCCAAGTACTTCCTGTATTTTGTGCCTTCATTCAGTGTAGCAGGATGGCTGCTCGGAGGTAGCCACACTTGATTTTCAAGGCAATGATCTTCTGTGTGTTATGGCTTCATATTCATGACTTCCATCTCTCACATACATTATGATGGGCGTGTCCCATTTCTGGAAGAATTTATTTGGTTGTATAACGTATTCACTTTTAACACTAAAAGTGAGCTGCCAACAAACATGTAAACACTATATTTCCATGTATTATTATCGGTTAAATACAAATGCTTAATCAGCGGCGAATTGGAATAATAAACAGTTTTCTTAAAAGAAATACGCTGATTTAAGAGTATTATATATTTTCTTTATGATCTCTCTCTTTGGTGTGCTCATAAAATTATTTTTACCGAAGATGTTAGCATTCATGGTGATTAATTTTTTTTATCTCCCCTTTTATATTGTATATGAATTATAATCTCTTAAGTTGGTATAATGCCCTATAGCTATCATTGACTATCAAAATGATTCATTATTTTTAGGATTGATAATCTTCAATGGCTATCCTTATGGTCATAAATCAATCCCTTATAATCGTGACTTATGAGTGAATGCATTCCCATATGAGGATGATAAGGTTTCTTGATGTGAAGATAATGCCCATCCCTTTTAGATCCTATGATGATGCCTTGCTCATATAATAGATTATATTTTATAATTGGCAAGATTCCTTATGTTTAGTGTCATCTTGCCTATCTAATATCCTACATGGCTACCTTTATGATTATTCTAGAGTGTCAATATCCATTAGTTGCTATCATTGGTGTTATTTGATGAGGTAAAATCAACTTTATGGACTCAATCATGGGATCATGAGGAAAATCCCAATGTTTATTATGGTAATATTTTTATTATTGTAGGTTATTAATTAGGTATATTTAATATTTTCATTATAGTCCTTAGGGACATGACTTCCTCTAATGTGACTAGTAGCTTCCCCAATGTTCATAATAGTGTTTTAGTGAACTAATAGTCCCCTATAGCTCTTAGATCTTGGTAATAGTTTTAAGATGGAAAGTGATAGACTTTATTTGCATGATTTGAGTACTTAAATGATAGTTTTTAATGTCCAAGTATTTGAATATGCTTTTCTTTCCTACAACATGAAGCGTAGTAATTCACCAATGTCCTTAGTGGATATCTTGATATTCCTTGTTTAGAACCATGATATTTATTTACTTTACTAATGTAACGTAGTTCTTTTCAGGTAAAATATTTGTCTTTTGGATGTTGACTATCCTTAGAGGCATTGAGTTGGACTGAGTCTTCTAAATTATACTCCTAGTTATTGTCCCAATATTCAATGACTCTTATAATGGATTTTATAACCCTCTTAGATTTTATAATAGATTTTTTAAGTCAAAGTTTGTTTTCCGAGATGATAATATGGATATTCACTATGCCTACTTTGATTGTTCATAGGTTTTTGTATGAATTAATGACAACTATTTACCAGTGTTATAACACTTTCCAACAATCAAAACTACTTCTTAGTTGTCAAGAGATTCCTGGGTGAAATTGACACCTAAAATTGATTGATTATAATCCTCTACAATTGATTATAATAATTTTCGTATGTATAAAATATATAATGACTATCTTAATGGTTTATGACAACATACTATAAAATATGATAAATATTTTATAGTATATTGATTACTATCCTAACAATATTTATGACTATTTTCAATGCCAATACTAATTTATAGGTTGTCATAATTGGTTATTATCTTGGTTATTTATTGGTTTTTCTACCATTTTCATATAATTATAAATTTATAAGATGAATATTGTTAGATATTTATAAAAACGCATTTATCTTGCTAAGACAACAGGATCCTAATATATGAATAATGGTATGATGAATGCTCTTAGGAACTTGATCAATATCCTAGAAATGATATGAATGATTTTTTATTATTGAATCACACAATGGAAACTTTTATCATCATATAATAATCTTGCCCTCATATTAGAGTGTCTTAGTAACATGAAAACATATGTAGCACTAAATTGACATATAAATAATCTTTGCTAAAAAGGACATGAAAATATAGTAGACAAATTATTTAAGGAATTAACACAAAGATGAATTTCCAAGTGGTAAAGGAAATGAAACCATAATATCAAAGAAGAATAATAATATATTCATTAATACACCCAAGAAAAGAGGATGCAAACCAAACAAGAATTAGGTATGCTAAGACATTGATCCAAAATTGAAAAGAAAGATCCTTCAAATCAAGAGATAATATCACTTGGATTACCAAAGAAAAATCAAGAAATGAGATCATCAAGGTGTTTGGAGCCTCCTTATCTAAAGCTTCATCATGTATACTAAAACTAGCACAAGATCTCTCAACCCACCTAGTACTTCAAAAGTGAAAGCTTTGTAAATACAATCACATGAGACTGAAGAATACCATCTTGTCAAAGTTTGTTAATTTTAGACGCTTAAGTCTCTTAAGAAATATCATCCAAAAATTATATCTTAGAAGGTTCAAGAGCCACTAGTGATATACAAATGCCTCCTCTACTATAAAACCACCCAACCAAATATGTTGGTGCTATTACTTTAATGTCATGAGGATTTATTCAAAAATTTACCCATTCTACACCCTAGTGCTGCACAAAATTGACACTTTTTCTTTCTATTCGATAGTAGCACAAGAAAAAAATATTTATTTATAAGAAATCAAGAGATTTTTTATAAAGGATCATATTTACTAACTATAACAATAAATGAGACATCTCTATGCGCCATGATTTTTTCAGATCGTCTCATCAAAGTTTGTCACTTTTAGGCTTTAAGTCTCTTAAGATATATTATTTGACCATTGTATCCTAGAATTTTTAGTTTCCCTTGGTGGTGGAAACATGCCTCTTTTAGTATAAATAAACTCAAATAGTCATGTCGGTTCTATTATTTTAACATTATAAAGTTCCATTCAAAAATTTGTCCATTGTACACCTTAACATTGCATGAAATTGCCACTTTTTGTAATTTTCTATTTGAAACTAGAACAAGTAAATTATTTTGAGATGGATGAAATAGAGAAAGTTTTTTTTTATAAGGCCCATTTCCCAATTAGAAAAATAAATAATATGCATCTATGTCCCACAATATTTCCATATCATCTCTTCAAAAAAAATCATATTTAGGCTCTTAGGTCTCTTAAGAGAACTCATCTAACTATTGTAGCCCAAATATTTTGGAAGCCCTGAATGGAGGAATAGGGCCTCCTCCATAATAAACCCAACTAAATAAGACATTTTGACACTAAATTTATTCATTCTACATCTTAGCACTACACAAAATTGCCACTTTTTGTAACTTTTGATTCAATGCTAGTACAAGTAAACTAATTTGAGTTAGATGAAACAAAGAGATTTTATTTAGAGGAAATAACTACCCAAATTTAGGAAAAAATGATACAAATCTATATATTTTAGTGTTTATATCATCTCATTGAATTTTTCCATATTTAAGTTCTTAGATCTCTTAAGAGTCCTTGTTCGACTAGTGTAATTTGGAAGGCTTGGGAGTCCTAAGTGGTAGAAAAAGCCTTCCTCTATCATAAACCTCCCAAACCAAATGAATTGTTGTTATTATTTTAATTCCATGTGGACCAATTTGAAAAAACCCCAATATACACCCTAGCATACATAAAATGACCAGTTTTTGCAATTTTCTATTCAACTCTAGCACGAGAAAACCACTTTGAGCTAGAAAAAATAGAGAAAACCATTATCTCTCTTTCTTCCTAGGACAAAAATAACTCATATTAATATGTGGATTCTCATAATAACTGTACGACCATAAATCATGGAAATAAAGAAAGAATCATAAATAACAACTATAAACTATTAGATTCAAGCAATCCAAGTCTAATCTATCAATTTGTAATGATTTTTTTCTTTTAGTCCTTGGAGGGTTTTAGGAGTGAATTTTTAATATTGGGGTGATGTGGATTGTAAGGATGTGGGAGATGAACAAGTGGAATAAGAAGTGGAAGCTTCCATGGGTTGTAAATTAAGGATGTGGATGAGGATCTTGAAAATGAGTTAGATACGGGGATTTGTGATGTGGATGCATTTGGAGAGGAATTTTGGATAGATGCTTAGTTTCCCTTGTCAAAGGAATGGTAAGGATAAGTAATAGGAATTGGTTTGGGATCAAATAGAGGTGGGGAGGATGGAAGTTTAACACCAATACTAAGGAAGTATCTAATCATGGCATCTTTATCATTATTGAAGTATTGGGTGAGGATAAAATCAATAGTGGTGGATAGGGAGAGCTCATCTTTGTCCATAGGACTCCCATTACCATCATAGGGATCATATTCAAGTTGGTCAACAAGGCTATCCTCATCATCATCATAAATGCAATTGGGGTTGACCTTGATTGTGATTTTTGGTCTTGTTGGGTTAGGATATGGGTTCATGATGTTGGTTTGGGTTGGAATGAATGAGGGTGGATTAGAATAGATTAGATTGGATGGATGATTTATTAGATGGTTAGAAATAGTAGAGGATTGATTCGAAGAGGGATTTTTGGGATTGATTTTGGATAAGGATGGAAATTAGGATGATGAAATTATAAATGGTCGGGGATTAGAAGAATGGGAACCAAGGATGAAGATAGAGGATGAGAATAGATTTGAGGTGAAAAGGTGGATGAAGAACTAGGTTGGATAGAAGATTGGATTAAAAAGGTTTTAATGGGTGAGATATGATGTTCGAGGGATTTAGAAGATGGATGGATAGGGGATAAGATCAAAAGGAGGATAGATGGGTTTAGATGATTTGGATGGATAACATATTGGATAAATGGATTTGGATGATAAGATTGGGAGAATGGTTGGATTAGGATGAAGGGTTTGCTTGGTTGACTAGGAGGGATGTTTGAAAGCACACAAATAAATAAAGTGGCTAGGAGGAATCAAAAGATAGGCATGCACTAGTTTAGCACAAGAAGACACACCAAGCACTTGCACAATCCTATAATTATTCAAGTGGGAGTGTTAACTTAGTGTGGGCCCACCAACCAAAGACTAATAACTCAAGATTAATGTAAGGAACTTATCTTTCAAGAGTCAATAGATAAGGATCCAGTGGTAAAAGGGCTCACCTTTTCCCTTTCTTTGGAGGTCCTAAGACCTTTCCCAAAGAGCTTTTATCTCTACTCAAGTAGATATATGGTGAGTAACTTCGTGCATGATATTGTAGCTTATACCACACTAAGCAATAGCCAAAATGTCCTAAACTAGGATGAATAAGGTTGTTAGGGAGTCCTATAACTACCTCAAGGTATATGAGGCCCAATTCATAGAAAGAGAATAATTCAAAACATTCGAGAGGAGAGGGTAACCCACTCTCCACCTTCACTTCTCCAAGGTATGGAGTTCTTGGAGGCTTAGCCTAGATTGACAAGATTCCACTTCCAAGAGGTATCTTTCAATTCACCTCCCACTCTTTATTCTCCCTCAAAACACAGGAGTTGAGTTAGTCCCCTAGGATGATGAAATCCTTAGAAAGTCCTCCTAAAAGGAATAATCCACATGTTTGTGGTCACCCAATATCACACAAAGTACAAGGGGATGACAAAAAAAAGGGTGATGTTTTAGATCCTCGAGATGACACAAAATGGAAAGACGAGAGAATACACACTCACTCAAAGACACATCAAAAAATGTTTATTAACCTTAAGAAAAGAAATATTCCTAGATTAAGGGAAAAAAGAAATTCCTAAACAAGTGAATCTACAAGAAATATGTTAGTAGTTTGATGATTTTTGCCTTTGACAAGCAATTTCAAGTTGCACAACAAGGGGTTAGATGAAAAATGACCAAATAAAATATTATTAGTAAGACCAAAGAGAGGTACTTTTTGATAGAACAAAAGCACAAAAACATAGAAAACAAAAAATTATACCTATACAAAATCGCATATTTGTTAAGAAGAAGCACAACAAGTCAAAATAGAGGCATGAAAAGTCATAATAGAGGCACAAAAATTTGGAATGTAGGAATGAATTTCTAAAATGTAGGCATTGAAAGTCAAAATGAAGGCACATGAAAATGGAATAGAGGTGCTAGAAGTTGAAATATAAGTAGGCTTCTACAAAAACCCTAGATCTGAAGGAAAAACTAATGACTACTAATTTCTAACAAAGCAAAATATTAGGTAAATATAAAACACACAAAAAATATATTAGCAAAAATATACAAGAAAAAATTTAGGAAAATTCATAAAGTAACAGAAAATAGCAAGGGTTAATGCTAAAAACAACTAAAATCTAAGTAGAATGCAGTTGTGGTTATGTGAAACATAGGCATGAGTTTATGAAACACAAGCATGGTTCTATGAAATCTTGGTACGGTTATGTGAAAAATAGGTGTCATTTCTCATAACAAAAGTGCTAAATGTTGAAATGCGGGCGTGGTTTTGTCAAATAAAAGCAATGAATCACAAATTCAAGAATTGAAACCTAAAACTAAGAACTCAACAAAAAATCACAAAAGTGGTCAAAACAGGGACATGAGTCCCATTGGGCATTGCCAAAGTGAGGATAAGAAAATGAATAAAGCTAAAGAACAAGGAATATAATTTAATACACAAACAATACCTTCACCTAAAACCCTTTTCTCTCCTGAGATAGAGCTGAAGTATAGTGCACCCTAGCTCCACTTTATTTACTCTTTTCATGTGTTGATGGAGGAATGTGATTGCTTATAAAACCAATAACCTAATGATATGATTGAAATGATGAATGATAAAATCAATAAAATGAGGATATGATGAAGATAAGCTAGGGTATGGAAGAAGTAGATAGAAAATGCAACACCATAACATGAGCATGAGAAGAGATTAATAGAAATTTGGGTGGTATAAGGATATTAATATGGAATATTGATACAAATGGGATGGAAGGCCTTTCATTTATATAATTTCAACGAGAGAAACCAAGGTCCAAGATGCATTGGTTAATGGATGGCTAGAGTTTAATGAGGATTAGGTTTTGGTTCAAAGTTGTAGTAATATGACAAGTGTCACATGAAGGATATGTTGAACATCTCAAATATTGAGAGGGGGGTGAATCAGTATTCCATAAAACCATTCACATAAAACCCATCTAAATACTATCACAAATTTGACTGAATCAACAAGAGAAAACATGGAATCAAGACAATGCATCAACACACATGAAAACTAATATTTTTACATGGAAAACCCAAAATGGGAAAAACCATGGTGAGGATTAGCTCACAATATAATATATATGGATATAGAATATTACAATGGCTCACTACCATGACTCACTATCCTTAAAGGGCTCACACCCGAAGTAAAAAAATGATATGGCTCACTACCAAGATACAAAATGGTATGGTTCACTACCAAGAGTATGAACTAATAAAGAATGCACCTTCCTTGTGTTATAGTTTAGCTCCGATGAAGCATAATACATAAATAACACACCTCTCTACTCATCTTATACAATTTTTCACACTCTCTTCTCTATCTTCATGAATATCGCACTTACCCCCTTCTCTTCCACACACACACCTCCTTAAAAAAATGTCTTACACATATACATATATATCCATGTTCACTAGTTAGGTCGACCTAATTAGAGAAACCTTATTTCAAATCAAAAACTAACTCTTTTGGCATTGTCAAGATATATTCATCTTCGCATATAACTAGTCGGTGTGGACCTAAGATAGATCCCATTATCATTCGTAGAACATCTCAATATTAATATATAATTAGGTCAGCCAAAGTTAGACCAAAACTCCAAACATATATATAATCCATCAAACGTGCAACATAAAAACTTGTTAACACATTGAATTCTCCCTTATACGACATCAAACTACTTATCTTCAACACTGCACGGTATGATAATCAAATATGAGAAAATGAAGAATATCCCACATCAGTGTACTATATGAAAACTCATTGTAGTCTATAGATCAAATTACTGTCATTCATACCTTCCAAATGCCTTCACATATCATTATGAAACTCTAATGTAGAATGCATCTTGTAGGCTCAAACCTGTGTAAAAAGTCCTATAGTGATATCTTTTTTTGAGATAGAATCCGGACCAAAAAACTGACGTATAGAGCCAATGTACATGTATAACATTATTTCCCAACCTACTGGTTACTGTACCTTTCCAACCATACAACCTAGTTAGCTGAAACCATGTCAGTGGATACAACTGATGTCAAAATAGAACATACTATTAGCTTTTGAGCAAATCTTACAAAATAAGTTAATCTAGATCAAAATACTAGATTAATAGACTTCCATTACTGGAGCAACTGAATACTAACAAACATCAAAATTTTATTATCTGTTGAGATCAATTCCAACCTCTCAATTTGCAACAATCTCCCCCTTTGTCATTGACGACAACACATGATGTGAAAACCATCAAAATACCTTCTCCCAATTTTTCAAAAAACTTATTCACAAAAAATTTCAATTTTCTCTCTGTTTTCACATGATACCTCTCTCTCCCCCTTTGACATCAATTGAAAAGGAAAATAAATTTAGTTCTTTAATAGTTCCTTTGTGTACCTGAATATTCCCCCTAAGGAGTAAATTCCAAAATAGTGATGATGAATGATCAACCAGAGGCGGTTGTTCCTTGAAGCTTGCTAAGGATCCTTTTCCATGAGGATCTCCCCTCATCCCAAAGCCTTTTTGCCTCTAACAATGCACTACATGGATAATTGAAATCAATTAAGACATCTTTTCCTTCAACCATAGTTTTAGGAGTAATGTTAGATTTCAGAATCTTGTCAGCTATCGAAAAAACATAATAGACATGTGTACACTTAATCTTGATCAAATCTCTGGGAACCCCATACTGTTCAATCATCTCTCCTTTTCCTTTATGCGATGCAAGGTATTCCTCATGTAGTTTTTTCAAACCATACCAAGTTTGATCATCCAAAACAAGAGTAGGATCAAATGTGCTAGATGCAAACTTAATCTGGGTCTCAATTGTATTCTCAACATCCTTGTGTCTTTGAATTGCATCAGACCAAGTCCAACAGAATGTGAATAGACTCTTGACCCCTTTCTCACACTCTTGAACATCCTTGAGTTTTTCAAGTACCATGTTGTGAGTAGATTTACACTTCTCTACAATTTCTACCAATCTTTTATCTTCAATCCAAGAGACTATGTCACTTCTTTTCTCTTTAATTCATTGAATCTATCAGTTAATACATTTGTGCTTTCTTTAATGGACCGTGAAGAACTAGTGACTGCGCTAAGAGCTACCTAAAATTGTGTCCTTCTTCTTGCTAGTTGCTTAAGTCTTCTTGAAGCAGGTTCCACCTAAGCAACTAGTGCATGAACCTCAGTGACTTTCATCTTTTCTCTGAGGGCAGACATTGAATTACTAGAGACTAACTCAGATTCTTCAAGAGCTTTAGCTACTTCAGTGTAGGTTCCAAACCTAGGTTTGTTGGGCTCCTGAGGGCTATTAATCGACAATTCAATGTAACCACTAGCATAGTCCTTCTCAATCTCATATCCAAACTCAGGTATCCGTGAATTCCTTGGTTCAACTACCTTGATAATACAACTATCAGTGGTTACCAAAAAGGTTATATCATTCTTATATTTTGTAACCAATTCTCTTGGAACTCTCTTTCTTCTATTCATTTTTCTCTGAAGCTTTCCAAAGAATGCACCAAGGGAATCTCCTTGTGCATCCAAGTCCCCGATGTTTCTCATAAGTACCTCAATCTAATGAGATACTGGTCTGGTATTCTCCCAACTAACTTACCTAATCCAAGAATCTCCTTCATAAAATAGAAAATCATACATAAAACCAATGTACCATATATGAATGTACCTTTCTTCTTCTTTATATCTCTTAGATTCTCCAATAGTTGTTGTCAAAGCAGCTCACAAAGGTCATATTTGTTCTATTCTCAACCATATCCAATGCAAGATCAATTGCAGTAGTGGAGAAATCGTTGTTACCAAGAATTAATTGTGAAATAACTAGACTTGCATACTGAACTACCAGTTTAGTGATTTCAGCATGTGTGTTCCTTATTAAACCTTTTCCCCTATCAAAATTACATTCAGGAGTCGTTTTGGAGGACGATAAGTCAATAACTTCCCTAATTACATCTCTAGATATCATATATGATTCATCAATCCACACATAATCACCATGAAATCTACAAAGAGCCATTCTGATACATCTTTCTTCATTACTAAAGTCCAAAAAATTGTTCCATACATCCAATTTTATTTTTGAAAGTACATTATAGTCTAGATTTAGAGTAAGATAATTTTCAATTAATTCTTCAACCCATAACATGCGAGCCTTTTCGTAGGTAAATTCTTCCAATTTGTGTTGAATGTATATTCCAACATATTCAATCGGTATAACACCCAGAGGAATATTCAAAAAATCACCCAAAGGATCAAGTTCCAAGGTTTTAATGGGGTACAATTTGAGCTCTGGTTCTGGTCTCTTTGAATTGTTTATGATTCAAGGTATATCCATCACATTCAACAAAATTCGACAAATAATTCAGATGAAATAGTGTATAGCAATAGTGACTTACCTCTTCCTTTCCAACCAAAGCCAAATTCTGAATTTTTTGCTATATGAAATTTCTCTAGTTTCTTCAAGCTTTCTCTCCATGCTTCTCCTCTTTTACAAATATTTTTCATCGAATGCATTTTACTTAACATATCTGAATTTATTTATTTCATCCCAAATTCTTTTGCAATAAATGCTTCAAAATGCAAGTAGATCACCTCGAAATTCATGTAAACTTTCATCCTTTCAAACTCTACAGAATTCATTCTTCACACATGTGTGTCTGCAAATTCATTTCACATGAATTTTTGAATTCATAACCTTAATAAATGCACTTCTTTCATGATATGACATCATATATCAAAAGAGGGGTTAATAAATTTTCTAATTATTGCTCCCCCTTAGTCAATGTCCAAATTAATTTTTGATGGGAGTATCTGCACCAGAGGATGACACAAAAACTAATGCTTCTAATTCTGCTTGTTTTCCAAATTCTCCTTCCTTTCTCCAGATCCTTTCCATCTCCTTCTTAACTTCTATCAAATCAAACTTAATGACTATTTCATATCTCTTTACTGGATTGTTACTTGTCATATTTCTACTTCTACAGTCTCTGGAAAAATGTTTCACATTGCTACAATTATAGCAAAAAACATTCTTCCATCAAATTTTCCTTTATTTAATCTATATTTGCACTAGTCAGCCTAATGTCCAAATGATTTACAGTGATAACAATGGCCTTTGAATGGATAAATCATCTTATTTAACTTCCGATTTTTGTAATCTTTAAATTTGTGTTCAATTCTCTTGCATTCAAAACATTGATTGAAGAATGATAAGGTATTTTCATCCATTCCATTATTCTATTTTTCTTTCTTTTCACAATATTTTTCCCTATGTCCAAACTTATTGCAAGAATAACATACACCATTAAAAGATAAATACCTTTGAGCATTAGGTTGTTTGATAGGAATCCTTCCAGTATGTCCACTATTTCTTTGAGTCTTCATGTTAGAAGATTGGTTTGCCTTTGAAGTTTGACCTTTCTCAAATCCCAAACCACTTTTATCCATAGAGAACTTATGTCCTACAATCAATTTGTCTTGCATTGCATAGCTTGTCACAAATTCCTCCTCATATCTTTTTTCCTTTTTTAGATCTGACTTCAGAATTACCACTTCTTGCTCAAGCTTTGTACATTCATTCATCTTCCTTTGAATTTCAACTTTCTAACAATCTTCAATGTTTCTCTTTTCTTCCAATCGTTTTCTCTGTCTAGTGATGTCCTTATCTAGTTTCTTTAACTGGTTACTAACTTCTCCATATCTTTCCCTCAGATTCTTAATAAACTCATTTGCTTCTTTCAGCCTATCCTTCAAATCTTCATTTTCTTTTATATGTTCAGCAAAGATCACTTCCGAAGGAATAAGAAATTTTTTGTCTTCCATAAATTCAAATTTCAAGACCTTCCCCAAGCTGTTAGACTTTTTTAGAGGAACCGAGCTCTAATACCAATTGTTGAACATCCAGAATATTGAGTGGGGGGTGAATCAATATTCCATAAAACCATTCACATAAAATCCATCTAAATACTATCACAAATTTGACTGAATCAACGCAATGCATCAACACACATGAACACCAGTATTTTTACGTTGAAAACCCAAAATGGGAAAAACCACGGTGAGGATTAGCTCACAATATAATATATTCAGATATAGAATATTACAATGGCTCATTGCTAGGACTCGCTATCCTTAAAGGGCTCACAGTCAGAGTCCAAAAGTAATATGGCTCACTGCCAAGATACAAAATGGTATGGCTCACTGCCAAGAGTATGAACTAATAAAGAATGCACCTTCCTTGTATTGTAGTTCAATTCTGGTGAAGCAAAATACATAAATAGCACACCTCTTTGCTCATCTTATACAATTTTGAACACTCTCTTCTTTATCTTCATGAATCTCACACTTACTTCCTTCTCTTCCACACCCACACCTTCTCCTCCTCAAAAACATTTCTTACATATATATATATCCATGCTCACTAATTAGGTTGGCCTAATTAGAGAAACCTTATTTCAAATCAAAAACTAACTCTGTCGGCATTGTCCTCAAGATATATTCATCTTCGCATATAACTAGTCAGCGTGGACCTAAGATAGATCTCATTATCATTTGTAGCACATCTCAATATTAATATATAATTAGGTTGGCCATAGTTAGACCAAAACTCCAAACATATATGCAATCCATCAAATGTGCAACACAAAAACTTGTTAATACATTGAATTCTCCATTAGATGACATTGAATTACTTATCTTCAACACCACATGGCATGATAATCAAATATGAGAAAATGTGGAATCTCCCACATCAATGTACTATATGAAAACTTATTGTAGTCTACAAATCAGAATACTATCATTCATATCTTCCAAATGCCTTTGCATATCATTATGAAAATCCAATGTAGAATGCATCTTGTAGGCTCAAACCTATGTACAAAGTCTTTTAGTGATATCTTTTTCTAAGATAGAATCCAGACCAAAAAATCAATGTGCAGAGCTAGTGTATAGGTATAACAATGTTTCCCAACCTACTGGTTATTGTACCTTTCCAACCATACAACCTAGTCAGATGAAACCATGTCAATGGATGCAACTGATGTCAAGATAGAACATACTATCAACTTTCAAGAAGATCTTACAAAATAAGATAATCCAGATCAAAATACCAGATTAACAGACTTCGATTATCGAAGCAACTGAATACTAGCAAACATCAAAATTCCATTATCTGTTGACATCAATGACAACCTCTCAATTTCCAATAGGATAGGGGTTAGGTTTAGGATTAGAATTGGGGAAACATCCTTATATGAATGGATAGGAATAAGAGGTGTGATATGAAATGGATAGATGAGATGGAAAGTTAGTTTGACTTTTGGGAATTATTTAGATTCAATGAATCTAGAAAAGTAGTTAGACATGTGAAGGGGACACTTGTCACATGATAACTGTTGAATGAACAAGAAAACTAAGGGGGGGTGAGCTAGTTGTATCTAATTAAAACATCAAAATCCTCAACAGTAATCACATCCAAATGCATTCATTAAACCCTTAATTTGTTATAATGTTTAATCATGAAATGCAGATAACAAAAACTGAAATAACAACACCATACACAAGAGAACACCAAATTTAGGTGGAAAAACCTAAGAGGGAAAAACCACGGTGAGTATTAGCTCACAATATAAGTAATTGTGAAACTAGTACAAAGGCTCACCACCAGAATAGGACACACTGTCCAGAAAGGCTCACAACCTAGGCTCACTGCAGGAATAAAAAGAAGAAAGATAGAATGTTACACAGAGAACATGATCTCAATGTAATAGAGGATCCACCACAATAGCTTCAACAAAACTCACATCCTTTAAGAGATCAAGATACCTTCAGCTTATTGCATTCAACAATCTTGCATTATAGCTCGCACTACATTTCACATCTTTGCACTTAATTTCACATCACAACACTAAACTCTATTCCACACTTCATCTCGCATAAACTCACCTTGCATTTATACCATCCACAACTTGAAAAGAATCTTCAAGTCAACTACACACACTTTACACTTTACAAATTCAAAATAGGTCAGCACTAAGCATTTCCATGGTGGATAGGAATGAAAGTGGACTAATACAAAACTTAATTGGGACCCAAATCAACACTCATATGCCATGCCACACCTTCATCAATACTTAATCATCTTCGAATGTAGTGTAAACACCAGGTCATTCATTACTCATGTAAACACCATTAAACTGAGGTACATGCCTCCTCAAGTCCAAGGATGAATTGAAAACCACACACCATGCTTCTAGAAAATCTAGAATAATCCACAAACCACCTGAGATCCAACGAATCCTTCACGCCAATTGCACCTTCAAAATGTGCATGGCTTGTACACTTAAACATCTTTGCTAAACATTGTAACTCTAAAAACCAACTTCTATAACGCCAAACCATGAATCCTCTTGCCATAGGAAAGACACCAATGTCATCAACTTATATTCAAAATCGCAAGACCTAAAGTACAACTATGGAGAAATACGAAGCAAAAAAAATTCTCCCATACAACACTACAAATCTAATTCACACAATGGCGAACATAAATTCTTCTGCACATCGATCTAGAAGCCCAAATTCTAGATAAGGAGACTATGAACACCTCTAACCAACATATCCAAACCACACAAACATATCTTCAACCTAGAAGAAATGCAAAGCAAACCCATAACACCTTTGCAACACCATGTTTCCTCTTTTTATCAATTTTCTCAATATCCTCAACATCTTTATCATAACTATAATCATAACCAAAAGCTTATCAAAGTAACACCAGAGGTTAACACCAATAACTTAATTGATGACAACATAATGCAACTAATCAAAGCAACAATCTCTCTCAACCACTACATAATTGACAAAAATGACAACACAAGCTTGTTGACATCAATGACAACACCTTCATACTTGCAACAATCTCCCCCTTTGTCATTGATAGCAACACAAGATGTGAAAAACCATCAAAGACAACATACACGCTCTCCTTTCTTTTCAGATTAGACAACCTACACAACATTTCTCCTTACAATATTCTCTCCTTTCAATTTTTTTCTTTTTCACATGCTTCACTCTCCCCCTATATAGATATACTTTTTCACATGACTCTCTCTCCATATAGATAGACTTTTTCACGTGACTCTCTCCGTATAGATATAATTTTTCACATGACTATCTCTCCCCCTTTGACATAAATGGAAAAGGATAAAATGTTTTGGATTCTTCTCCCCCTTTGACATTGAACCAAGATACTTGCTACTGCTCTGAATACTCCCCCTTAGGAGTATACACCAACCAAATAATCAACCTATGCAAAATGACAATACTCACTCCATACTGTAAAAATGTCACTACCTACTCCCCCGAATAGGTAGCCACCAACATCAGTCTAGACAAAGAATGAATCCATAGATCCACCATAATGATGCAACTCTAAATGCATCTAGTTCAAAGAAGGAGGTGTAATAACCCCCAAATTCTCTTAGAGATACACAAAAATATCCTTAAGAAGAGCCTTAGTAAATATATCAACAATTTGATCATTTGTAGGTACATATTCAAGCTTCACTTCATTCTCCACAACCTTCTCCCTTAGAAAGTGACATTTGATTAAAATATGTGTTGTCCTTGAATGCATCACTAGGTTCTTTGAAATATTGATTGCACTTGTATTATCAAAAAAGATAGAAATAGGCTCATCATACACCACTCTAATATCCTTCAATATTTACCTCATCCACAAAACTTGTGTCTAGCAAGATGTTGTTGCAATGTACTCAGCCTCTACAGTAGAAAAATAAACTGAATCTTGTTTCTTACTTAGCCATGATGTCAATCTACATCCAAGAAAGAATGCACCACCACTTATACTTTTCTTGTCATCCACACAACCAACCCAATCTGCATCTTTGTAAGCACTCAATGTGAAATCAGTATCCTTAGGATACCACAAGTCATAATCCAGAGTGCTCTTAAAACATTTGAATATCCTCTTCACTGCTACAACATGTGACTCTCTGGGATCTTCTTAAAATCTAGCCACAAGACAAACCGCATGCATGATATCCGATATAGTAGCAGTTAGGTATAGTAGTCCATCAATCATAGATCTATACTTTCTCTGATAAGCCTTAGGGAATTCATCATCCTTACTCAGTTTACAACCAATAACCATAGGAGTACATACTGGTTTGGAGTCTTCCATTCCAAAAAATTAAACATTTCTTTAACATACATTGATTGTGAAATGAATATGCCTTTATCTATTTGAATTTGTAGCCCAAAGAAGAAATTCATCTCCCCAAACATAGACATCTCAAACTCTTTTTGTATCTCTTATGCAAAATTCCTTCACATAGCTTCATTGCCTCCAAAAATTATGTCATCAACATATACAACCACTATCGAGATTTGATCTTTTTCAACCTTAAAGTAAAGATTACTATATGTGGTGCCTTTATTGAATCCTTATTGTATCAAATATGTGTCCAACCTTGCATACCAAGATCTGGGAGCTTGCTTCAATCCATATAATTCCTTCTTTAATCTATAAACCATATTAGGTTTATCTGATAACTAAAATCCTTTCGATTATTCCATGTAAATTTCTTCTTCCAATTATCCATTCAAGTTTCACATCCATTTGATAAAATTTAAAGTCCTTATGTGCTGCAAATGCCAGAAACATCTTGATTGCTTTTATTCTAGCCACTGGGGCAATCTATTCCTTCAACTTGTGCATAGCCCTTACACACAAGCCTTGCCTTGTTTCTTCCCACTTCTCCATTCTCATTCAACTTATTTTTGAATACCCACCTAGTTCCAATTATATTCTTGTTTTCAAGTCTAGGAACAAGTTCCCAAGTCTAATTCTCCTTAATTTACATAAGTGCTTCCATTGCTTTCATCCAATATTCATCTTTGCATGCCTCACTCATTGTTTTAGATTCAACTTCAGAAAGTAAACACAGATTTACCTTCACTTCAATAGCTCTTCTTCTTGTCAACACACCTTTACTTTTGTCTCCAAAGATCTGTTCTTCAAAATGATTTCTCTACACATGCTTAGGGGTCTTAGGGATCTTTTCTAGAGCTTCTTCCTCTTCATTCTGCACTCGTCTTTCCCTAACTTTTTCTTCTTATTCTTCGTAAGAAAGTTCATTTGATCCATATCCATCTATCACTACTAAATTACTAAGATCTTCATCAACCTTGACAATTACACTTTCATAGATCCTTATTAGCCTTTTGTTGTAACATCTGTAATATTTTCTTTTAGTAGAATATCCAAGGAAGATACCTTCATCATACCTTGCATCAAACTTTCCTAAGTTTTCATCATCTCTTCTGATATAGCATTTGCTTCCAAACACTCTAAATTACTTGACAGTAGGTGTAGAGTCTAAGCTAATGTTTTATAAACCTGGTGAAAGTCACTCAATTCATAGGGTTAACTAACTGAACAGTCCACTTGACACTGCTTAAGACTACATTAAATCATCAACCAAGGTGCATAAGATTATGATGGTGTAGCATTATTTATGCCTTCATGCACTCAAACTATACTCAAACTACCTAAACTATCCTTCTAAAGTTATTCTAGTTGCTAGAAATTCATAAAAACTGTAAAATAACAAAAGTATAACTAAAACTTAGTTGCTATGGGTACCTACAGTAAAGGTTGTAACTAAACTATTGCTAATAAAATGATACTATGTTAACATAAAACCTAATTAAGATTATTGACTCAACTAAACTGTCCTCCAGAGTATTATTGATAATTATTACATGCATGTTCCTAAGCATTCATTTGTAATAAGCAAGAAATGAAATCTTAATTATCTTGCATACAATTCATGAACAACAGTAAACTAATATTAACTATCAACATAAATGAATAATTGAAAGATGAAGTGAAGAACAATACCTTGAGTGGCCTACTCAAGTAACTGTTCCCACTTAACTGAACCCAATCTAACTAATAGATTTCACACATCTCATGAATTGATCTCCATTTATTACATAAGATGAAAGATTACAAAACACTCTTACACAAACTAAATTAAACCATTTTGTAGATTCATGTTTCAATTAGAAAGTAACATATAGTATAAACTGTGAACAATCAACTAACTAAACTACAAACTCAACCAACAGTTATATACAAACTGAGGGAGTCTTTATTGAAAGCAACAATTTAAACTGAAATCATTAATTCCACTTCCAGATATCTAGAGCATGGATTCAAGATTTGGAATTATTCAACCTATAACTTAAAAGAAAGAGAACCCTATCAAACTAGAACCCTGTCAAAACAAATTGCATTCAATCATACGTCCATTTGTCAAAGTTCCATAGCAAAAAAGACCTCTTCTTCAACGTTTATTAACTGTTTATGATAATGTGTGTTCTATCTTCATTAAATTCCTTCAACCAACAATCATCACGTTCAACTGTTTCTATAGCATCCCCATTTCCAGTATTCAATGCCCCTTTTGCTATGAGTTCATCCTGCAACAGCTGTGCATCATGGTTCCTCTTTTTGCTACAAACAAGTTAATTTCAAAAAATACGTACACGAGGATAACCATCGTAATTAAACATAACTTTCCATCAACATTTCTGTGCAAATATTCATATAAACCTTTTAATGCTAATATATTAAACCATAATTCCATCACCATGCTTTTGGGCCTTAGGTTTGTATAATGGATACAAAAAGGATAATATAATATGAAATATTGTTAGGAAGTATGTTCAAAAGTATCTTAAAGTCTGATAAAACCAACATAAAATAAACTATTATCTAGACCTATCACAAACCCTAGTTGGTTTGTGTTCGAATATGGAGTCCAAAAAAGGAAGTTGATCCTAGTTAATCTACTTGTTGGATCTAGGATCTATTTTCCTAATCTATGTTTTGGTGAACCCGACACATCCTACACTTGTGAAATCTTTTGATTTTTATTTCATATCCTTAGATTTGAAGTATTAATCAAATTTTCAAAATTGAATCTCTTTACATTTGCAAAAAAAATGTTATTACATTGATAAAGAAGTGTTGTTTCTTTATTATTTGCAAAAAAATGAAATCTTGTCTCATTTAAATTTCAGTAATACATCAAATATATGGCTAAATTTGATAATATTATGAGTTAGTGCATGAACTGGTTGAACATACTAGCGTTTTAGAATAATTATAAACCCTAGTTCATTACATTAGGTCACATTTTGAAACAAAATTGGGAATATTACAAATTTCTCAATTTTGTATAGTATCAGACCTAGACTATCACAATTGCATATCTTTGTATACTGTCACACCTATCCCAACTTTCAAAGATCCAAAAACTTGCATCTCTGGTCAAGAGCGATACTACCCAGGTGACTTGCTCATTTTTGCTCAGTTTTTGATAAAAAGATGTATATGTATTCTCTACTTAGATTTGGACTATGTTATGGAAAATTTTCCTTGGTCTCTTTATCCTCAACTCTTTCTACCTTAAGAAAATGAAACATAACAAATCAAATAGTTTAATATGTATTTCATCTTTGGTTTCAAAACAAAATTTTGATAACATGTCTAATCTCTTGGAGGAAATGAAGTCATCCGATCATGTCAGATCTCTTTCTACAAGACTATCATGAATTTGATGAGCCTTTTAGTAGAAATTATTTTGATATTTTAGATGAGGCTCTTGATGACTTCATCTCATCTAAATTGTCCTCTAAGACTCCTAAAACTTCAATATGCCGAATATTGATAAATGTGATAGATTCAATAAAACCACAACCGATTATTTATCCTCCTTCTCATAGAACTCAACCACAAAATCAACTTGTTCTCATTATTGGACCTCCTTCAAACCAACAAAAATCTCTTGGTCATATCTTAAACTTAACAAGATAACTTACTAAGCATAATCATATACAAAAAATGTATCACAACAACCTCATTATCATGTAGTTACTCACACATATAATACTTGAAACAACAAACAACCTTAGCAAATGCAAACCTTCATTCTATTTCCTCAACCATATCTTCCCCCTGCACCTCATCTCCCTCAACATAGCAACAAAGAAATGATCTTGTTGAACAACTTATTAATACTCCAACCAAGATCTCTCTTTGGGACTTAATTCAAACTTCACCTACCTACCATGGTATGCTCCAAGAGGCTTTGTAGAAGATTGTGGTACCACCTTCCATTAAATTGAATGATGTAGCAACCTTGTTAGATAACATGAAGACAAATAACTTAGATATCACATTCCCTCAACATGAATTACCTCCACCTCAAGTCCAAAATTAATATGATGCTCTCACTAATGATGGTCATTAATTAAATCGGAGTTAGAAGTACTCTCATTGATAATGAATAAAGTCTTAATGTTTGTAGGATTGACCTTTTACATAAGATTGGTGTGGATAAGTCTCTCATAAAACCATATAATTTTTTATTTGTAGCTTTGATAATTTTGGTAGGCAATCTAAGGAAAAATAACACTATCCATTAAGACAGGTCCTGCGATTTGGCTACCCTTATCCATGTCATGTCGGATTCTCTTCCATATAATCTTCTTGTTGGTAGACCATTGATTCATGCTATGAAGGGAGTCTCATTTATGCTTCACCATACAATGAAGTATGCATATAATAACAATATATACAATCAAAATAGATTAAGAAAGTTTTTTACAAGTTGAACATAACATTTCCAACTCTCTTAGTAATTTCATTCCATCTTCAAAAGTTGAAATTCCAATGATAATTATACTATGAATACACTCTTTGGAGATGATTGGAGTTTGTTAGAGTTTGCACCTACCTTCATTGGAGAGTATAAAATATCACCATCAAAGTCTAAAGAGTTGAAGGTTATTTCGAGAGCTTTAACATAATCTTGTCATTCCTCATCTCAAAATGTAAATAATGATCAAAATAATGCTTCATCTTCAAGTACATGTTTTGGTGATGATTAGGGTTCATTAGATTTTATACCCTCCTTTGTGGGAGAGTGCAAAATATTACAATCTAAACCTAAGGAGTCTTTTGTTTCATTTTCTCAATCTTCCTCTATATCAGCAAATCCAAAAACATCATCCTATGATGGTGATGGGGGATCTTTAGATTTCGTCCCTTGTGTGTTGGAATTATCTAATCCTAAGATTACAACTCATAAAAAGGATTTGCATTCTTGCAAAAGAATCGATTATTCTCATAATCATTTAAATAAAGCTTCTCCTCTTCCATCTAAGTTGGAAAAGTGTTATGAGCTTGGATTTAAAATTCTTTCTAAAATTAGATATGATGAGAACATAAAACAAGGAGCTAAGGATCTTGCAAAACCTAAACCACACCTTGCTAAAAGGGGTATAGGTTTCCAACCTTCTCCTTCATCTACATCCCATACTCCATCATCTACTATATTTATAACTTCTTGTGGTAAGCAAGCGAGATTTTATTCATAAGAGAAAGGATTGCCTCCTACTCCTTATCCTTTATCCAAGTAAGAGAATATTTTGTTGAGGCTTCTAAAATCCCACTTGATTACTCTTCCTCCTCCAACACATAAGAAGTTTCATAAAAATCACTCTTTTTGTGCATAACATCAAGTGCATGGTCATTCCACCAATGAATGTTAGGCCTTGAGCAATAAAATACAATAATTTCTTGATTGTAGTGCTATCACTCCCCCATGTGTTGATGCACCTATTCATTCTAAATGATAAGCTCTCTTATATGGTGTTGCTCCTCATTATGTGGCATTTGTAACTCCATGTGTTTTCTCATCATCATTCATGGTGGTACAATCTACATGAACCCATATTTCATCTATGGTAGCAACACGATAGTCTCTCATGGTTTTCCTTGCCTATACAATTGGGGAGAAAGGATAACTAGTTTTGGAGGTGTGCATCCTTCTTAAGGATCCCCTCTTCCCCCTTAATCTTCCTTAAAATGTCAGCATATCAAGTATGTCGACATTTTAAGGGGGGGCATATCACCTTCTCCATTTTTATCTATTTTTATTGGTATCTTGTGATCTTTGACTTATTGGCACACCCCCTTGGTTGTGGTGTTGTTTATAATTCCCCCTGAGGCATGGTTATCAATTTGTCCCATGTGATGTTAAGCATTTATTCATACCCCAACCTGTTAAATCTTTATGCACTCCCTGAAGTGTGATTTGCAAATAGTCCATAGACCTAGCATAATAGAGCTTGTTAGCTTGTGAACTTTAGCACTTGTTACATATCCACCTAGCATAAGATAACTTGGCAGCCAGTAGAGCCATGTGTCTCATGCGTAAACTAGCATAAAATAACTTGCTAGCCTTGTGGTCCCTATCATTTATCAATTTTACATGGACACCTGCATAACACAACTTGCTAACTAGTACATTTATGTATCCTTGTGAGACTTATATTTATCATTTTAGCATTTTAGATGTGTATTTCGTGCATTCAATGTATGATGCTTAATAATTGAGACAAACTTACATACTGAGGTCTCTTTACCTTGCTGACTCATATATTTAGTTTTTGTGTACTAACATTTGTTGTTTTATGTTCCATATGTGTGTTAAATGTTTTCTTTATGTGTATATTATGTTTTCCTAGTGTATTTTATGTGTTTTCTTCGTGTATTTGGTATGTTTACTTTGTGTATTTTATGCTTTTTCTTTGTGTATTCCATGTGTTTGCTTTGTGTATTCCTTGTATACATCATGTTTTCTTTATGTATGTTTTGTGTATTCTTTTATATGTACTCCATTAATTGTTCATTGAGTGCTTTATATATGATAGACTTTTTCCTTGTCTTGTGTGTAATATATCTACTTCATGTTTGTCTAAGTAACATTGTGGATTGATGGGATCCTAAGTTGGGGGCTTGTGCATCCATCAACTTGGTGTCATTTGGTCTCTTTAGTGTTTGGATGAAAGAATTTATTCCTTTAGTATGAGTATGAACATAAGATCATACTCTCACTAAAGTGAGGCCTAAATGTAACATCATAAATTGTCGACCCTAACAATTTTACACTACATTGACACCCTATTTTCTTATGGACTTAATTATATTAATAATCTATTTGTGTTAAGGCCAGATTGATAAAAAAAATATTAAATTCCTTGATATCTTGACAAATTTGGGGTAGCATCACTCCGTTAGGGGTGGGGGCACCCCTGACTTAAGGGTGACTTATTTCAAATTCTAACATTTTTGGTGTCGACCTTGTGTTTTGTAAAATAACCCCAGGTCAACTTATAATCAAAAATATCAATTGGGATGCATATATAAACATATTTTCTCCTTATTCAAACATTAGGAAGAAGAAGATGGGATGAACAAGAAGCTATTATGATGCACTTATAGTGAAGATGTATTGAGTTATCCTCTACATGCTAGCTACAACAATCTATTATGTTTTATGGACTAACCTATTGCAAGTCTTAAAGAAATTTAAGCATCCATCAAATAACCTTTGGTGGAAATTTATGGTGTGGACATCACTTCGTCAGAGATTTCATACCAAGGTGACATTATCATTTATCATTTATTGTTTTAGTCAATTATAGTTTATTTGGCCTTTGCCCAACCTAGGGTAAGCCCTCTCTAGCACATCATTTGTTATACGTGGAGGTGAAAACACCAAAACAGGGTTTGACTTAGGCCAACCCATATACAACACAATATTTTCCCTTTTTTTCATGTGTGCATATTAAACAAATAAGTTTCATTAGTAACAGATCACAAGAAACATGAAGAAAACTGTAATTATTTTGGAAGTTTTCACTTTCATTTGTGCAATAAATTATCTTTTTAGATGTAGGGTTTATGTCAAATATACTTGTTAAAATACACATAAAAATTTTCCTCTTTGCAACTTAAAAGAATCAAACCCTACGAGATTGGATCTCATTTGAGGAAGCTAGCTAATCACCAAACCCTAGCTAGTTTGTGTTAAAATGTGGAGTAAAAAAGAAGTTGATCCTAGTTAATCTACTTATTGGATCTAGGATCTCTTTTCTTACTCTACAATAGTCACAAACAATAAGGTACCATCAACTGGTGACTTAATTAATCAAAGCTAGGAGATCTTGAGGTCACTCAAAGACAACCTACAAAGAGCTTAGCAACAACATAAGTTTTATGCAGACCAAATCCATATAGAGAGATCTTTTGAGATTGGTGACATGGGCTATATAAGTTTGTAGCCTTATAGGTAGTCTTACCTTATAAGAAGTGGAGTTGAGAGACTTAAGCCAAAGTTTTATGGACCTTACAAGATTGTGAGGAGGATGGGAAAAGTGGCCTACGTACTATAGCTTTTAGAGAGCAACAAGATCCATAATGTATTCCATATCTCTAGCCTAAAAAGAGCTCTTGATCCACATATTGTTCCCTTAGTAGACCTACTACCATTAAATGATGAGGGAAAGTTGAATTTGAAGCTTGAAAGGTGATATATTGAAGGATGAAAAACTTGAAAGGAAGAAGTATCACATAATACTTGGTTTGCTAGAAGAACCTATATGTTGAAGATGTTAGTTAGGAAGGATCTAAAATGATATCTCACCTTGATTTGAATTACTTGTGGAAAAGAAATATGGGGAAGGGTGGAATTGTGATGTCCTCTTCTAAAAATAAATTCACATGGAACTAGAGACCCATTCCTTTCTCTTTTGGTAACTCAAAACTTGTAATTTTTTTTCTTTTTTGTCCCCATCTTCCCAAGTGTTAAGTGTTTTATCCGAGCTCTTATGTCTAACTCCTTTTGTTGGGATTTTAGACTTCTTTCTATTAGCATGCCTCTCCCTAACTCCTTGACTCCTTGTTGATGGCACTCATCATGTGACACCTCAACCCCTAAACTTTGAATTTCCTATCTTGTTGCTTGGTTCACCTCACCTACCCCTTTGCACAACCTCGGGATGCCATTAATGTATTTTTGACTTTATGACTTCTTCAAAGGTGATCTTTCTTGCTTGAGCAAACACCATTAATATTTTATTTATTATATTAATTCGGGTACTTGCATCCTGAGTGATGGAATATGACAACATTTTATTTATTGTGGTGGTTGTATCCTTACAATCCCTAAGCCATTGCGTATCATAACCATTTTTTTGTGTGAAAACACTTTTGACCATATATATGGTGTTTTATCAAAGGTTAGCAATGTCTTTGAGGAGTTTAATGAATTTATCATCAAAACCCTCATCTTTATTGCTCATAGCACATGTTGTTTAGAGTGTCAGATTCATAACCTTTTCAACAGAGCCTTCTACAAATGCATTATATAAACTGCAGGCAGATCTCCACCAACTTATGATGACACTTTTTCGCATGATCAAAAAACTTGTTTCTGCCATACCTCCACCAACTTGATGATGACCCTTTTTTGCTTAGAGAAACCTTGCACAAAGGTTAGCAAAAAAGTTGGACCTGCAACCACTGAAACATTTTTTGCTTTGACTGGTGAGGGTAATTAGTTATAACCGTTATGCTAAGTCAGATAAAAACAAAAAGTCTCCAATGGCATGCTTCTTCTACTACTGCTACTCCTCCATTTGATCAATACCCAATGTATTTTCTCCCTGATCCTCGTTGCCATTTTCTTCACATTGTGAATTTGCAGTGACATTGATATCTGGAATTTTCATTCTGGGTGGTGAATTCCTGCGTGTTGCATTTTAAGAACAATCATGCACCAGAAGGAAGGATATGCAATGATATTTTTCTTTGCAACACTCAATCAATTCCCTTCCTATTTCAAGACTGTTTCTAGATAGAGCTCTATTGAGAAAGGTAGGTGTGTTGAGCTCAAGGGATAGTTTCAAAGCTTCATATACTGCACGATAAGCTACTTTATGCAACATAAAATGTTGTGGGAAGAGCCCACCAACATACCCTTCCCCAAGCCACAAATCATACCCTTGAATGCTTGACAATAATGCATTATTTTGTAGACACAGAATCGACCACCTTGAACGCAATTGTTTGAACTTGCTCTAAATCCTGAAGCAAATCCATGATGTTTGACAGAAAGATTGAGGCAAGGTTATATGGAAATATTAACCTTCTTGATTGTGGCTGCAAAATGTCTAGACCAATAATGCTTTTGTTGCATTTGTACACACTGGAGCATTGGACCTTAAATGTCTGTTGTGGTTGCTCACACCCTATGCTTCCTGAAAAGGGCTACTCCCAATGCTGCACAGGAAACAAAACCCTATAATTTCTAGGATAATACTCCATTTTTGCACCGTTGTTGACTTGAATTGGCCAACAGGTACTCTGCAAATGCAAACCTTCAAACAACAACGACTATGAAATCTGGTACTGTACCATAAACAAACATAATCTGTTCACCCATAAGCTACACGTGTAGTTTTTGCTTTAATGACTAACGTCTCATATCATGATTTAATTCTGTCTTGCACTGATATGTCACCCCTATTTACCTACGTGTCATAACACATAACCCCCATATTAGATCACCTTAATTGTAACCTCAGGTTCCAAACTACTTTACACCCAACTTCCATATCCACTTGTACCAAACTCCATCTATATTTCCATTAGAACTGCCTTACCTTGATACTTCGAAATTTGCTTTTGACAATGGTTACTGTGAACAACACTAACATCTTAAATTTTTATTGCAATGTATGAACTGAAAACATTTTGCCTCTTTTAAACTTGCTATTCCAAAGCACAAAGTATCACAGAAAGCCACTTCATTCTTTGACATTTTCAATTGCTAATATTTTAACCATGTTTGGGTGAAGGTTACATTTGTTAACATCATATGTAATGCCTTGACTCTATTATGACGTCAATAAATTTATCAAGACTTCTCTTTACCTTTTTAAATCTGAATACTGTAATTTGTGAACCCATGATTTTTTAGGATCTTATTATAAATTGGAGTGATATCGATAAAACAAAAGTAAATCCTAAAGGATAAATAATATGGTTTTATGGGAAATTTTACGAGTGTTAATTTTAATTAAAAATATAAAATCCTAAATGATATTACCTCATAATAGCATTGTGGTTATTACAATCTTCCTTTTTGCATGTTGCACTTTTAATGAGTTTGCCAACTTGTGAATTTCCTAACATGTTGAACCTTTTCAACCTTTCGACAAGTTCACAAACCTACAAACTCTTCGACATTCATAACTTGATGACTTGCTCACTTATTCCATTTGTTGGGGTTTCAAGGATTAGGGATTGGGGATACCTCATGATCCATACTATTATCAAGGATAAGGGATTATGTGTACTTCATACCTAGTACCACATTAGGAGTATTGCCGTATCTTTGACTTCAAAAAAGTATAAGAAGAAAATGTTGAAAATTAAGGATTAGAGATACCAAGAAAAAGGTATTTGGGTAAAGGGATGGCTAAAACCCTGGTGTTGAGAGGTAACTTAGTGTAAAGGATTGGGGAGTTAGGGTTTGGAGGAGAAGCATGTTGGTAAGATAAAGTCAAAAACTTTAACAAAGGCAAAGGAAAGGGTGGGGAACACGAGAAATGTTTGTTAGGATGGTAAAATCTGATATCTTGATAGAAATAAAGAAAATGATGGAGTTGGACAAAAATGCATAATAGGAAGGGAAACTCTAAAACTTTGACAAAGCACAATCCTTAGAACTTTGAACGTAAAACACCCCATACTTAGAATTTCTTAGGATCCTTGTAACTTCCAACACATTATGGGCACAAGGGGGATAAAAAAAGACAACACGAAGGAAAAATTGATACCCATACAAATATTTCTTAGACCAATTACATGTAATAGGTAAGATGAGACCTAAGAACACAAAGAAGAAGGACATAGACAACATTTGCTAATTTTAAGGCTTGCAAATTTGAACTCCTACAAGCTTATTTACTATCAACATATTGGTGTCTATTAAGCTTGAAATCCCACAAAAGAGATTGACTAAAATACAACCCCCTAAGATAAACTCCCCCCTTAACTATTTGTTTTTATAAGGTTTCCAGTTACAAAATTAACTTATAGGTCATTTACAAAGAACCCCAACACTTTAGGGATACACTACAAAAGCAAAGTAACCTTTGAATTTGATGAAGAAGCTCCCTTGAAAGTTGTAGTTGAGAGTCAACCAATGCTGATACTCCCTTATTAACTATCAAATAGAGTAAAGGCCACATAGTGGGCTACCACTTCTTGATTTAAGGCTAAAGCAAATGATTTTGAGATCTAGTTTTCTATCACATATCAATATAAATATCTAAAATCCGCATGTGAAAGTGGTTCATTCAATGCAATGCATTTTTCTATCTTTTTCCAACAACACAATTCCCACCCTTCGCAAAAGTTAAAAACAAGCTGATAAAAGCATAAATATCCCTACCCAAAGAAAGAATAATAATTTAATAAACACAAATATTTAATTTCATATAAAATAAGACCAAAAAAGGAGAATTGTTTTCAGAAATTTGTAGCTTTTTCTTGGAAGCTGACACCTCAACGACTACCTAATTAAAGCTCGCTCTCTAAGACTAAAGAGTGGTAGTACTACACAAAACTTAAAAATTGGTGTAATAAACAGAGAGCGGAGGGAGCAGCGAGGTAATTAGTAGGCAGCGAAGATGGAGATGTCGTATCAGCGCTTCCCAACCGTGAAAATCCGAGAGGTGAAAGACGATTACTTGAAATTTGAGTTGCGGAACACAGACGTGAGTATCGCGAATGCCCTGCGACGTGTGATGATTGCGGAGGTGCCGACGATTGCCATAGACCTGGTGGAAATCGAGAACAACTCGTCGGTGCTCAACGACGAGTTCATTGCTCACAGGCTGGGCCTCATCCCGCTCACCTCCCAGCGCGCAATCGAGATGAGTTTCGCGCGCGACTGCGACAAGTGCGATGGCGATGCGCAGTGCCACAACTGCTCCGTTGAATTTAACCTCCACGCCAAATGCGAAGGCGACCAGACCCTTGATGTCACCAGCTTCGACCTCATCCCCTCTGATCCCGAGGAAAACGTCATTCCCGTTGATTCCGCCACCCGTTCCGACTACGACCTCACCGAACAGAGGTATGCAGAACGTTCTAGGTTTTTATTTTTATTTTATTTCAGCGTAAGGGATAGAATTTCTTTTTGGGGTTAGTCTTTTCTACTGTATTTCTGCTCTGTAATGCGAGTGGGAAAGTGCGGCTAAGTGCTAATTGCTGGGCAGGGGCATAATCATAGTTAAACTTCGACGCGGTCAGGAGTTGAAGCTTCGTGCCATAGCCAGGAAGGGTATCGGCAAGGACCATGCCAAATGGTCGCCGGCTGCAACGGTCACTTTCATGTACGAGCCTGATATTCATATCAATGAGAATTTGATGGAAAGCCTAACCCTTGAGGAGAAGCAAGAATGGGTTGATAGCAGTCCTACAAAGGTTTTTAAAATTGACGAAGACAGCCATCAGGTTTGTTACTTCACCTGCTTGTTATCACATTTGGCTTTGAAAGTAGGCACATAAGAGGCAGTTTTCAGGGCTTTATTGATCCGGAAACAGGTAGGATATTCCTTACTTTGCTAAGAGGAAACGGATGTTCAATGAAAAGAACTCTTCTAAACACATAAGAGGCAGTTTTCAGGGCTATATTGATCCGGAAACAGGTAGGATATTCCTTACTTTGCTAAGAGGAAACGGATGTTCAATGAAAAAAATTCTTCTAAATACTTACAAGTACTTTAGACCACTTAACCGTGGATGTCACAAATATACAGTACCGTGAAAATCAAGAAAACATAGAGATCTTCACACAATATGTGGAAATAAATGATTGGAAACACAACCAATTGCAATACACAAGATTATAGCTGGGGAAACCCTCAAACGGGAAGAAAACTTCAGTACTAGTGAACACTCCTCCTCATGCCATCCAAAAATAGTTATTACAAGTGTTTATTTTACCTCTTGAGCTATTACAAAACCTTTCTTCACTTTTCTAGCCTCCACACACCTGTACTCTGCCTTGGCACTTGTTAAAAAATTGCAACAACTGTAGTTAGATGGATTGCAACCATTGTAGGACATGGGAAAATGGACTGCAACTGTTGTAGGACATGGGAAAACGGACTACGACCACTATATTCCCATCAAGAGGTGGACTAATACCACCATAGATGACTGCCCACCTCACTCCACTCGTGGTGAAGCAATAAAATGAACTTCCTTGAATGACCTATATAGGGAAACTGGATAACCAAGTGTTTATTTTGCCTTTTGGGTTATTACAAAACCTTACTACACTTTTCGAGAGTCCACACACCTGTCCACTGCCTTGGCACTTGTTAAAAGACAACAGCAACTGTAGTGAGATGGACTGCAAACATTGTAGGATATGGGAAAATGGACTACAACCACTATATTCCCATCAAGAGATGGACTAATACCACCATAAGTGATTGCCCACCCTGCTTCACTCATGGTGAAGCAATAAAATGAACTTTCTAGAGTTTCCCATACAAGGAAACTGGACAACCAATTGCCAAAAATGCTTCAAATTTGAAATACCAAAATACTTGATGTTTGCATTAGAATGAATTTATCGGTTGCGCCAATAAGAGTGAATTGGTTCTTGATGAATTCAAATACATGAATGACTATTTGCAGTGGTGTTTTACACATTTGTAGGGGCGGACATGCATCTGCCACTTGTACAAAGCAGCAAACTTGCCAAACTTGATTTTCCATGTTATTTTGAGGTTTGCAACTTTGATAGAAGACTTTTTGAAGATGTTCTATACCATCGTTGATCATCCTCAACCATTGCCACAACCCTTTTTCTCTAGTTCGATGACATTGCCGCGTTGTTTCTCACTAACACTCCAATGAGCTTAAATTCCATGACCTCAATGGTCTAGCTACTTAAGCTCAATTTTTGGGATCATTTGTTAATAAATTGAATATCTCGATATTGTAAGAATGCTTTGGAGTTTTCATCAATTCCATTTACCTTGCCTTATTTGTCATACTATTCTCATCTTGATGATGGATCATGTAGGTTGAACAAAAATGTAGGTGGTTTCAAATATCTAGTTTACATGGTATTTCTTGGAACCTTATTATGAAAGCCTTAAAATATTAATCATCAAGATTTCTTTTAAACTCTTTTTCTAAGGTCAAATAGCCTTGTTTCCCATGATTAAAGATGAAGATTCCCTTTTATAATTTCATAGGTACTTTAATTTTATGTTCCTTTTCCTCAAGTTTAAATGAATTGATGTTAAATTGCTCAAGACATAGCTGTAACTGTTTACCTTTACGCTTGAGAACCCTTTCTTTCTTTCTCTCTCTCTAATAAGGCATTAGTGGAAAAATTGGTTAGGAGGTTTGTAACAAACATGCCCTCTACTTGGTTTGATATTCTTTAAGAGAAGTATTTATTGGGTTTTGACTCTAGTTGCATTTTATCCCATGGTAATCTCCCTAGAGAATTGGTTATCTAGGAAAGTATGAAGATGGCAAAAGGCCTTATTTTTAGACATGGCTTTTGGAATATTTACAAATGGAGAGATATTGATTTTTGGGATGATTGGTGATTGTTGGAACATTCACTTTCTTAAATTTAGGCTTGCTAAGTTATTCAAGCCTATCTTAGTGGTTGTTGGGACTCTCAGGTTAAAGACTATTGGGTTGAGAAGGAGGAAACTTAGATTTTCTAGAAAATGGAAAGCCCTTTTTCCCATGATTGGTGTTGATTAGGATGCTTCCTTGCATGCAGCCCTACTTTAGAATTTCAAGCCTTGTTGGAATCTTAAGGAGGATACTTTGGGGTGGAACCAAGTGGGAAATGAACCTTACATAGTTAAGATTGGGTATGACAAATTGGTTGACTCCAATGATGGTTCCTTGATTCTTTTCCATCACAAAGGATCTAGTCCTCTACAACTTTGCCTATATTCAAGGTCTTTCCTTGGTTGGTTTGTCATGGTCATATTCTTACTTGGAAGCATATTAAAGGGAAGGGCTCCATGCTCCTAATGAGTGCACACTTTGTTTCTTCTAGGTTTAAGAGGTCAACCACATCCCATTGTCTATTGCATTCTGGCTTTGCTAAACAGTTTGTTTCATTTATAGCTTCAACTTTTAGTGGCTTTTTGGATAGAGTTTTAAGGAGTATTTTGATTCATGACACTATCGTTCCTTCCTCGAGATCCTTCAAGATTTGTGAGACCTTGCATCTAGGATATTTATATTGAAGGTTTGGCATGACATAAATAATAGAATATTTAATGAGAAACTCAAATGTTGGGACTTTGTTTGGAAATAAATTGCTCTAACTTACATTTGAAGTGTCGCTTTTCATAATAAGGCTAAGAACAAGGAATGTAACACATCTATGCTGCTTATCCTCATAAATTGGCTAGAGATCAAGAGCGCCTTTAATGTGAGAGCCTTAAAGGCAAGGAAAGTGAAGGAATTTGGAGCCTAGTGTCCTTATGGTTATGATTGGATTGAGCTTAACTTTGGTGGGGCCTCAAAACATAATTTTGGGGTTATAGGAGTAGGGGCAATCTTAAGAGGTCATATGGGCAATTTAGTGGATTTCGGTACTTTGAACATTGGCTTTAATTCCAATTATGTTATTGAGGCTGAAGGTTTGATTTTGGATCATAAACTTGACTTGGATCTTCAAATAAAAAATTTGCTTGTTGAAGGGGTTTTGAAGATCGTAGTTAAAGGTGTGGAGAAAGGTAATGTTTTAAATTGGTGACTGCGAGACCTTCTAGAGGAGGCTAAGTTCCTTGTTGGGTGATTCAAAGATTGCCACTTTTTCCATAAAGAAGGCAAGGCAATTAAGCAATAGATTTGTTGGTAAACTTAAGTTTTTTGATTGGCTTCCACTAGTTATGTTGAGAGACATTCTACAAGGGCAGTAGGGCATGGAGTCTCATGTCGTGATTGGGTACATAAAACCAAAAACACAATTGGCATATTTAAAAGAAAGCTAAAATTATAAAATTAAAAATATAACCAACATAATTAAATATAGAAACTAAATATATAAATATAAATCAAAGCAAATATATATTTTTATTTTACTTTGTCAACAATAAAAAAAAATGTATATTATAAATTAGTTAATTTTTATTTAGCAGAAAAGTTATTATTTATTTTAAATATAAATTATAAAGACATAAGTTATTTTAAAAATATATTAATACTTACAAATGAGACTATTAAAAAATAACATATAAGTATATAATATTAAGTACACTTTTCAAAGTAAAAACAAAACAAATTATTGAAATAATGAAGGGCGACTTTTTAAAAATAAAATTAAATGTTACATTCAAAATTAAAATAACTCCTCAAATAAAATTGAAGTAAACAATGTAGATAAAATAAAACAATTCCTAACTAAAATTTAAAATTTATTTGGCTATGTATGTATGCAGTATATATGATATTTCTGAAGTAAAATAAAATAACTTGAGTAAATAAAATAGCTCAAAAATGATATTTCTTAGCGTTTTTTTGATAGATGTATTTAAGATATCAATACTAGTTCATAGGAACAATAACAGCATATTGGATTTTGGTCCTTCTGCGGATTTGTATAAAATTCTTATGGAAGATAGAAAAGGATGCCGCAATGATAGGGGTCCTTGATTTTTCCTTCCTGCTTTCTTTCGTGGCCTTGTCTTTTCTTGTCCTTGAGAAGTTTCTTTTGCTGCTTCATGTTGTTTGGCAGTTTCACCTTTTTTTCTAGGCTTGGGTTCCATGTTTTATGGGAATGGTCTTTTCTCTTTGTAGGGGTCCACATTTTGTAGGTTTCACCTTTATTTTTCAGTCCTTTTCCTTTTCCCTCATCCACAATGTTTTGCATTTATCCTTTTTGCCTATTGCACTTTTTAGAAACAAATTTGTGCCTTTTTCCAGCATGGAATATCTTTGTTTGGCCTTATCTTGTCTATTCTTCTTACTATCATTTGGGATGCATGCTTGCCTTTCTATTGGGAATGCCTAATCCCTTTCACATGTGTTCCCTCTTACTGTATGGTCCCGTGGGGGGGCTTGGGCTTCTATTTTCATGGATCAAGCGGTCCCATGAAGCAAAAAAAATTATGTTACAGGATTAATTGGAATCTTTCCTGAAAAATAGCAGCCCCTACTTTTTAGGACTGCAAATTTCAGTGGGTGAAATTGAGGTGGGCTAGAAATTGCCCCTACAGCTTAGGAATTTTTTCTGCCACTTGTCTATCACTTGGAATTTTAAATTCCTAAAAAAAACTAAAAAATGAGAGAATTTTTATTTATTTATTAATTTTTATCAAATTACTCTATTTCGTTCCTTGAATTTTGGAGCTCGAACTTTTAAGCTGAATTGCAAAATTGAATTCATGGGACCACCAGCTTTAAAATATTCCTAAAAAATCTCAGCAGCACCCGCTGAAATTTTTTAGGAAGCCCCCCTTCCATGGGACTGTACCCTTAGCTTTGCCATTCTCTTTGTTAGTCTCTTCTTGTGATGGTTTGATGCCATGCATGGATTGCACTTTTGCCCTTCCTTGTGCTCATTCTAGAGAAGTGCACCATCTATAGATGTGTCAATTATGGCTATTCTTTCTATTGTCTTGTTAGATGATGATGGAGGTGATTGCTTGGTCAAGTTATTACCATGAGGCAAAAGGGAGGAGGAAAGTAGAGCAATCTATACATGTTCTTGTCAAATGTCCACATTCAAGTTAACATGACTTGAGAAGAGAGGACAATGATTCCCACAAACAAAAACTAAATTTTGATTAAGTCGAATGAAATTTCTAGAATGCTAATCCCATCCTCAAGGAAAGAGCTCGTGTTATTCACATTTTAAGTGAGATGAACTTCAATTTGAAAAAACTAGATAACAATATTCACAACCATTTGGTTTCAGCTACGAAGTACTTTTAGGCTAACTACAAACTCTTTTTTATATGAAAAGCACATCCATTCCAACTTATTCAAAAGGCAATTGCAAGAAAAAGGAATCTAGATGACCATACAAATTCCTTGAGGTCCATTAATACCAATGTTGCTGATCTTTCAACTATCTTGAGCAAAAAACATGCTATGGCTATTGACCTCAATAGCCTAAAGTGGCTAGTGCACCATTAGATATGCTACTAGTGTCAAGATGGGACTAATGTTACGAATAAAACTTTGATAAAACTAAAAAGTGATGTAGATTGAGTTAGTTGTATCTATTCCATTCTTGCACTAATTGGTTCTTCTTTGTTTGTAAGCAAGTTGACCCTATTGTTTTGGTTTTTGTTTTTGGCACACACTCATTTGTCTAATCCATGCTTCCATAAATAGATTCCTTAGGTTCCCTTCAAGCGTTGTATTCTTTCAGCCTCAAATCTCCAGGAACAAAAAAGGTTTGTAGAACTCATATTGAACACCATGACAGAAGAAGATAATATAATGTTAATGAAACCTTTCTCAAAAGAAGTTAAAAACGTGGTATTCCAAATGAATCCAGACAAAGCACCAAGTTTGGATTGATACCTTGCACTATTCTATCAAGAATCATGGGATTTGGTAGGGAGATGAAGTATGGAAAGCAATTAAAAACTCTAGGAAATGGAAGAAACTTTTGAGAGATTTAAATATAACATTCATTGCCTTGATTCCAAAAATTCCTACTCTCAAATCTGGTTGCAACACATTATATAAAATCATTTCAAAAGTGATTGCAAACCGGTTGAAGATAATCCTTCCCAAAATTATTTCGTAGGAACAAAGTGGTTTTACCCTAGGAAGAGAGATTACATATGGCATTATAATAGCCTTGGAAACATACATTCCATTACATCATCCAATCAGAGCAGCGTCTTTCTTAAACTATATGTAAGCAAAGCTTATGACAAAGTAAAATGGAGGTTTTTAATGAACATACTCAAGAAATTCGGGTTTCATCAAGCATGGATAAATTGGATATTCGAATGTATTTCTAGCCCCCAATACTCAGTACTAGTCAATGGTAGTCCACATAAATACTTTAAACCAATAAGGGGTTTGCAGCAGGGGGATCCATTGTCTCCATTCCTATCTTTGATAATGGCAGAAGCATTGGGGAGAAGAATTAAGAATTATGCAAATCAAGGCATTTGGTCAAGGGCAATAATTGCTATCAATCTACTAGCGATGATCCATCAACAATTCGCTGATGACACAATTCTATATGGAGAATCAAGTACAAAAGAAGCAATGCCAATAAAAGACACTCTAGACAAATATACTATTGCATTGGGGCAAGAAAAAAAAAAAAGTAAGTCCAATATACTTTTCTTCAATATAGAACAGGGCTTGCAAGGACGAATTGAAGCCATTTTAGGCTTCAACTTGGAGAGGTTGCCCAACAAATATTTAGGGGTTTCCTTATTTAAAGGAGCAATAAGAACAAATTTGTGGGAAGAAACTATAAACAAATATCGAATGAAGGTGACATCATGGAAAGGTAAATGGCTCTCACTCTCAGGGAAAATTCAATGGATCAAGGTTGTACTTTCAGCAATTCCCATATATCAATTATCAAGCACACAAATTACCAAGAAAGTAGGGAAAATTATTAGAAGGCATTCTAATCTTTTAGTTTTTGTGGGATGGATTGAATGATATCAAGCGTCTTTCACTAGCTAGATGGGATACAATTTTCGAGGAAAAAGATCATGGTAGACTTGGGATAAGGAAGATAGCTAAACAAAATAAAGCATTGGGGACAAAATGGTCCAAAATCTCCAATTCTCATTTTAACTAATCCCAATCCTTCGTGAGGATTCCACATTTGGAACTTTATGCAACAATCCAAAAGCTTAATTATTGATCACTTATCTTGGGTTATTAGCAATGGGAAAAAAACATGTTTTTGGATAGAATCCTGCAACGGTCTTCCTCCTTTGAGTAATTCCTAGCATCAATGAACACATAGAACTAAATCCAAACATAAGAGAGCAAGACGTATCTAACTATTTAAAATAGAATAATGGATCATGGGATTTGGAAAAAATGGAAGAGGTCTTGATGCTACCAAATTCTAAGGAAGAACTAAAGGCAAAATTGGAGAGGAGGAAAGTGTTTGTCAACTAGAAGGAGGATATTTTGATTTTGACAAGATCAAAATCTGGGAAAAAGTGGGTTACAAACTACAAAATATGGAGGAAAGTGTTGATTGGTCGACAAAGCTTTGCTAGAATAAGTGGATCCTATCCAAAGTAGGAAACTTTGCATGGACAATGCTCCATAAAAGAATACTTATAGGAGACTGCTTGCAAGTCATAGGAATCCCTAGCCCCTTATGATTCATAATGTGCAAGGAGGTAGAGGAAACGACAATTCACTTTTTACTAAACTATCCAATGGCATACTCTTGTTGGGATTGGTTAAAAAATAGCCTAGGATGGAATGGAGCACTTTGGGAAGATATAACAAAACTATTCAAAAGCTAGTGAGGATTTTAAAATTTAGTATGTAAAGGCCTTTGGATAGAAAATCTGTCGATGTTAATATGGTAGATATGGAATAAACAAAATGAAATAAACTTCAATGGAATAGAAGCGAGCAAAGAGGAAGTAATAAAGAAAATCGAAAAAGGCATAAGCGAAATAGTATTGGTGAACATTTCTTCCTCTAGCCCAAAGCCATTCATGAGTGGGATGGATTGGCAACAGAGAACTGGGAGATCCTTTGAGCGCCTCAAAGATGCAACATACAAGGAAACTAGGAGAAGTCAGAGACCAGGCCAATATTAAATGGCATCCCCCACCATTTGGGTGATTAAAACTCGATTTCGATGGTGTAGCGCGAGGGAATCCAAGCGTTTCAGGAGTGGGAGTGATCATAAGAAATGAGAAAAAAGAGATCATTGGGGCAGCTTCCAAGAAATTACTAAATGGTACCAACAATGAAGTAAAATTCCAAGTGCTTCTCATAGGTCTACAAATTTGCAAGCAGGAAGGACTATCAAATGTAGACACAGAAGGAGATTCAAAAATATTCATTCACAGTTTCACTCAATAAACAACCAAAAAGTTAGGAATTGGAAACTTGAAAATATTGCAGAATCAAATTGGGATTTGTTGGATAGCATGGTCAACCATACAATCAAACTTTGTTTTCGTGAAGCAAATTGCATGCTAGACTATCTTGCAAATCATGCATGTAAATAGGTAGAGGAAATATTAATTTCCAAAAGCTCTACGAGATAGCATAACATACCTAGCTAGTAATCTAGTCAAGCAAAGAACACCGACATCTCTGCAAAGTCGCTCAAGTTACAGTTTGAGAAACACAAAAAATCACAATCCCTAAGATTCAAAGGAAACTACCTCTTTATATTGGTATTCGAAAGACTCTCAAAGCAACAACAAAATGCAAGTCTTCGAATACAATTTCCCATACCTCGAGGAGGAGCTCTCAGGTCAACTTAGAAGGATATTTGACATAGATTCAGAAGAGGTTGAAATGTCAATCAAGAAGGTGATCAACGCAAAGACCCTAGGGATCAATCATAAACATGATCGACAAATAGTAGAATGCCTTCTCACAAACATCATTCCGGTTCTAGGGACAAAGTGTTGGGGCAAATTGGCAGCAACACAATTTGTTAAAGAGCCTCCGTTGGATCCAGCAAGAAAGGCAATATCAGAGTTCAATAAAAGGCCAAACCAAGGAAGCATGGGAGACATCTTTGAAATTGAAATCACAAAAAGGAACAAAGATATGAAACAAGCAATAACTCTTCTTCTAGATGGAATTACCAGGAACAATATGGAAATCTTCAACTTCTTCATTGGTCATTACCCTTCCTTGTTATCGCCACTACAAGTGGAAAGGGCTGCTGACATGGCAGAAGGTCTACCAATCCTCATCCATCACGGGCCCTCCCAGGAAAATGCACCTAGAATGTAGATTCCAAAGAAGGAAAATGTAATTGGAACTTTTTGCTTTTAAGATAAGGGCACTACCCCCACTAATAGCATCTTGCCGATACTAGGAAGGTATAAATGCAAGTTTGAAAATTCATTTTGGGCACCTGATTTTCATATATATATATATATATTAAATTCAAACTTTTGGTGCCTAGGAATAGGGCCCATGTGTCCTATACTAGGAGGATATAAATGCAAGTTTGAAAATTCATTTTGGGCACCTGATTTTCATCTGTTCCAGTTGATATTTTGAATCACTCCAAGCCAGCAAGGATGAAAACCCTTGAAGGTAGTTATAGAGATTTTAGCATCCAGGTTTGCAAGCAAATCATGGAGGATTATTTGGAGTGCCATCTTCTTCCATACTGCTAAGGGTTTGGGTGACCAGATCTGCCTTAAATCTCAGGTATGAGCACATCTAATTGGAAGGAGAAAAGCAGTCAGGTAGGGCAGCATATTAGTTATCCCAGCTGTTGTTTGCTCTTGTCCAGCCCTCATTAGGTGTGATCTGCAACTTCCAGGCATCATTTAGTGGTGAGTCTGGTGACAGTGATTGGGAGGTCTTGATATCATTTTTGGACTGCAGTTTGACCATTTTTCCCAGCCGCCGATTCATCTTCTCACATCTGCGGTGGCCTTACAGCTCCTTATCCATTATTCATACCAACACTTACTGTCATACAGATCTAAACTGACAGGATTAGTCAGTGGCACCATTAGCAGGAAGATTTGTGAGTGGTTCTCTTGACATTTTAAGTCTGAAATTTGATATCTATTTGGCATAACAGCATTTGTAATCACCCTGCTACAGAAATTTGTAATAAAATCAGTTGTGGGGTTCATTATAATGCTTTGGTGACTGCTGTCATAGATGATTTCATTCCAGATCTGATTATAAACATTGAACTAGGGTTTATTTTGCTGTACATTCATGAAACTGGGTATTCGCATGATTGGTTTGCTGCTGTTATTTCCACAAGATTTTACATCATCATATGAGGGTTTCATTTCGTGTGTTTCAAGCATTATTAGTTTCCAGTTTGTTGTTTCAGTTTGCATCTTGTTCCAGATATCATAAAATTACAAAAAGAAGTCAGGATACTGTACAAATCCTAAACAAGCACACTACAGCCCTGTCTCATCCTTTTGATTGGTTTTGCAATCTTTGGCGTCCTTTTGGGGACTTGACAAAAAATGTTCCTACAGGCTGTCCATTGTCAATCCAACGATGCATATGGTTTTCTTTGAAGCAATGTAGTCATGATGGCTCCCACATCTTTTGTCTCTTCTCCTTTCAGAGGTTTTCTTCACCGTTGCCATGCTGACAGGTCTGGGGATGCACTAGTTGTTGATTTTTGGTGGCATGCAATTGTGTGGATCTCTTCACATTGCTTCCTTTATATGCTGTTGGAACTGTCGGCTTTGATCTATTTTGTCCTTTCTCCTTTTGAACTTTTGGAGTTCTTGCTACAGTGGCACTCTTTTGATTGCACCAACTGTTGATGTCAAAGATGATCCAAATGTGTGGAGCTTCTCTACTCTCCTTTGTGAAATGAAGCTGGACCCCTATTTGGAAGATCTTTGTGTAGGAAACTGCCCCCCACTTGGTGACATGAGCACATCTGTTCTCTTAACAAGTTTATTTGACCCCCATGGTCAAATGTTCTCATTCCAAGGTGGCTCATTCCGCTCCATGTCTGGCATGCACCTCCATCACTCTAACAATTTGATTGAAATCGCCGTTAAATATCTGCTGTGGATTACCGAGATCACTTCTCTATTAGATTCCAAGGGCTTTGTTTGCTGGAATGTTACAGATGACACATGCACCCGATAGAGGGCAGTATGGTTCTGAATGGGGGCCAAGATTCTAACTGCCTACATGTGCCTCTTATGAGTGATCGATTTGGTATAAATGAAGATCATTTGGCAGATTGTGCTAGTCTTCCAACATTTATCCCTCTGTTCTTCTCATTCTCTATTCTTTGTAAATTCTTTTGGGTTCCCTTGGTTGCAATTATATAAATATGGGCCTTATCCCCAATGTAAATATTTTTTGGCTTTTGTTTATCATAGCTTGTCACACAGAGTACCCCTTGGTTTGAGTTTATGAATGTGCATATATTTTAATGCTCATTGGCCACAGATGCCAATGAACATTATTTTGTGCATAGGTAGCTTTGCATAAAGTTAGTTGAGGCAGCCTCACTACAAGCATTTGCATGTTCATGGATGATAATTGGTTGCGTACATAAGAGAAAGCTGACTGATCACCCCACTTGGCACACTATTGCCCACCATTTTATTTTATTTTTCTATATCCTTATCTCTCTTTCTAACCCTTATGCTCCACCTATCCCTTTTCCTTTGACATTGTTAGCATAGGTTAGACTAGTTTCTATTCTACACATTTTAGAGAAATTTTAGCTTAGTTGTAGCTTTGTATGAGAATAGAAAAAATGAAGCGGACCTTCTTTGGAGTCTCATGTGAATATGTGAAAAACTGTAGATGCATGGGTTCCCATGTCATTTGAGCTTCTTAGGAACATGCTAAAAAATCCATGGGTGCACAGTGCAAATCTTTTTGTTGGATTTGGTAAGTGGTGGTTGCAGACTGCAAAGTTTGCCTACCAGGACTATTGAGGACTTACGCTTGTCTATAGGAGTTTGGGCCCCCCAACCTATCTTTTCCCTCAATGTCCATGGTAGAAATTTTATTGCCAACAGGTCCTTTGTAATAATTGCTTCTATGAATATTTTTTTTTTAACTTTCTAAAAAATTGTCATTGAAAAAAAGAATATTTGTTTTTTTTATTATCAGCGTTTGTTGAAAAAACTCTATGATAATGTACCCTTTTTTAATTTTACAAGTATGTAATTCTTTTCTGTGTTTTTTAACTACTGTTGACCCAGGATGTTTCCATCAGATTGGGGTCATCCCTTGATGCCACAAGGTCCTTCATGGTGCATACCAGTTTTCTTAAATTATTGCTTTTAATCCAACTCCAAATCCTTCCGAAATTGCACTTTTAGGGTTAGTTTTTTTTTTTGTAAATTCAATTATTTTTTTATAACTCCCTGGTTTTGCTCAGGATGTGGTCCAAGTGCTTTTGAGATTTTCTCGGGCTGAATGGCTAGGCTGGGGCTGGACCCTGGCCAAATCTAGGTGAGACCCAAACTGGGATCAGAACTTGATGTGAAATCCGCGGTTCTTAGCAAATCCAATAACACAGGCTCTAAGAAATAAAAAGGTTTGTTATCAATATTGTTGGTAAATTACTAAATTGTATTATTCTTCCTAGGTGTCTGCCTCTAGAGCATGGCCCTTCTGAAAAGCATTTAGTTAATAGTACTATTGCACCTTATAAATCATAATACTCGTATAAATGTCTCTTTATATTCAACAGAATTAAAAGTTGCATCATTTGATGAGTTATCTATAGCCGTGCACCCCTTTATCGTGGAAAAAAATTTACATCTTCAAATTCTTAAAGGTTCTTCTTCTTCAATGCTATTATGCTTAATAAACATCAATAAGATATTCTTGAAGAGCACAAAAGATTTACTGAGAGGGGGAGGGGTGGGTGAATCAGTAAATCAATCACAAACTTTTATTTCTTAATCTTTTTCAAACTTATTACAATCAACTTTTTGATATGAATCAATTTCCCCAAGTTGACACAACTTTATTGAAATAATATTTTTTCAAAGTAGGCACCAACCTACAGATTTACAAAAGGATGATTTAGTAGAGTGTAGCCTACAAGGAACACCTAGACCTTTACAAATTTAGTAGGCACCTACCTACAAGGAGCACCTACCCCTAGTGCAAAGTATCAAACCTTGACTTGATGGATGTAAGACTGCCTTCAATCTGATCTGCACAAACCCAACTCTCCAAACTGCTCTATGTGATAAATGATATCACTCTAAGCCCACACAAGGAGATGGGAATCTTAGACTGATCTGCTAATCTTCAAAAAACAACCACACTTCAACCCTTGAAATGCATAGCAAATATATACTTGAATCAAGACTTACATCCCTCTAGTGAGAGAACGCAACTCTTGGCAAATTGCACCTCTACAACTCTAACAAACTGTTTCTTTTTGTAGACGCACCTGTTCATTAAACGCATCCTTTATTTTATCAAGAAGCGCAATTTTTGATATAGACATGAGAAGACGTGGTTAAGCTTTCTCTCAAAAGAAGCACGTCTTTTGTGTTATTATTAATCTGTTGTGTTAACAATGATTGTGTTAATCTGTTGTTAGACGCACTCGTTCTTTCAATGATTGTAATTTGCATCTGCTGAGAACACGTCTTTTCGAAAAAGCCTTTGAGATTAATGGTTTACACTCATACGTATTACTTTGTTATTGTAATAATACGTATTATCATATCTTTTTACCCAGACGTATCATCATAGTTAAATCATTAATATGTATTAACTAAGACGGATTTATCCATGACGGGATTTAAACGACCATTGCAGTGATGCGGCCATACCAGAATGTAATCATTTATACGTGTAAAAAGATTAATCTAAGACGGCTGGATGAACTTTCAATCATAAACTCCACTTCTGAGCAAATATTTGATATCCTTGAGTATGATAAAAAATTTGAAGTGTAATTTGATCATCTACAGATCATACTATGTTCTTTGTTTGCTGACATCGATTTCACAATTTGATCTATCCAAAACTGTCCTTCAAATACGTAAGTCTGAGTCTGGAGATTGATATTATTTTGACCATCTGTATATTTTCATAAATTGTTATTTGACTTTTGACATCAATGACAATATTTCTAACAATTCTCCCATGCAAAAACTTTACAAAATTGCTTTCTTTTCATACCTACTGGAATTTATGCTGATTCAATAACTGAGGCATCTATTTATTTAAGGAGCTTATACTGATGAAAATGTTCCCATTTCTTCTGAATAATTTTCCATATTTCACTGTTAATGTTGACTGCTACAGGTAACTGTTTGGGATTTATAGAATTTTTACTGCCTTGAGGAAACTAATAAAAGAGTAAAGAGATGCCAATATCCCGATTCCCTTCAACATTGCAATCTATGTTTCATCTCAAAATCATTAACCTACCAATCAATTTAGTGGTTGTAAGGAAGTGAAAATGTTATTCTAAGCCCTAAGTCTGTCATAGAAGTGTCTAGTGAAATTTGAAGAGTCAGCGTGGGCACCAAAGGCTCATCTATATGGGCTTACAACCCCATTTATGGGTGTCCACGAGTTTGACCCACAACTTACAAGAGAAAAAGGACTGGACATGAAGGGGTTAAAATTAAAACCATAGTTGCACAGACATGGATGTGGGTATATATATATATATATATATATAACAATAAATTTTTTAATAAAAATTAATATAATTTAATATAAATAATATATATTGAACAAATATATTATATGTCAAAAAAGCTAAACTTAACAAACAATAAACTTAATAAAAAAATGTAAGCCTAATAATAAACAACATTAAACTTAATAAAATTTTAATAAATTAAACTTAAATTATTAATTATTATACTTAATAAATAAATAAAAGTTTAAACTTTAAAATGTAGAAATAAAACGAAAAAGTAAAAAAATTAAAAAATTAAACACAGTTAATAAAATTCTCCTGCTGCGTTCATGCCTTCACTTCCTCCTCTGTTTTTGTTGCCACTAGAATCCAATAATTCACTGTGATATAAACAAGACAGATGAATGCTTTAGTGGCATAATTAGCTGCAATATTACATCATTGGAGGAGGCAATGACAGCTCCCAACCAATGATGACAGTGGAGTGACGGCGGGATCAGATTCAAATTCAGATCCATGTTGCCCTCATTGGCCATTGCAAATAGAATACAACAAAACACACGAGTAAATACAAATAAATAAAAACCCTATTGTCACCAATCTATTTCAAGGACAGATATGTTCAAATGCATAGAAAGAGAGAAATGGTGATGAAGAAAGTTTCATGTTGGTTAAGAGCAGTTGCCTACAACAGGAATGCTGCATGCCAGGTCATGGAGCAGTTGCTAATGCTTGTGGCAGTTTTTAACATTTTAGGGTTAGTATTTTTGGGATACAACACAGATATCTTGAGAATGCAGTACCTGTGTGTATCCAGCACAGTAAAAGTTGGTTTTTCCTGGGTATGGCCAGACATGGTATCTGAGCTGTATTGTACATGTATCTGTGTCTGGTACCGCAGTATGCATGTCAGGGGAGAAGGGGTGGTGTATCCTGTAAACTTGGTTAAAAACAATAATCTTATCTACAGATGACATCATATGGGTCACACACTGATTTGGTCCTGAATACATTTCATGACACTTATGGTTTAGAAGATTATCTCAGGAAAATAAATATTGTGCCTTTCAGGATGTCCAAAAGAAGATATCCCAAGCAATCAGGCTTATCTATAAGGTGTAATGTCCCCTCCAAAGTGAGACATCAGTATTCAGTAGATTAGCCTACCATTGTGACCCTCGTAGGCTAATGAAGGTGATTAGAGGGTCTTCTGAGGATTGTATCACCTCCAATGTTCAGTGATGATCAGCTTTGGCTTTTGTTTGAGGTTTCCGGGACTCAGTATGCTCAACTTACTATTTATAGTAAGTCGGATATGGACATAGTGGGACCCTTACTATTTTTAGTAAGGCATGTGACCGTATGGAGAATCATTAGATGAGTCCCCAGTTCTGATGGCGTGATGAGAAATGATGAATTTAAGAAGTTATTAATGTTATTTGGCTTAAATGACATTAATTAATTAAAAGATGATATTTTAATGTTATAACTTGAGGGTCAAAACATCATTAAAAGGGAGCCAAATTGATGAATTAATTATTGGGCGCCAACTCCTAAGTTTTTAATGAAATATTAAATGATGCAAATAAATAACATTTTAATGTTATTAAATGCCTTTTTGGAGAAGTTCGACTTTCTCATGAAGGCATATATATTTCATTTTTGGAGTTATTTGGAATTGATTGGATTGAGCATTGTTGTTGATAAGTTTGTGTCTGAGAAGTGAAAGCCAAGGGTTTTCAATCCTCGAGCCATTGGAGAACATTCCTTCTTCAGTGATTGCAGCCATTGGAGAAATTTCCAAAACCTGAGATCTTGGTTTTGTAGATTAGGTCGCTCTGAGCAGACCCAGATCATCAGATTTTGGAAATTTCATGTTTTTACCCCCCATGCAAGACACACACACCCAAATTTTGACCTTCTTGACAAATTTAACAAGACTTTTACTCATTTCTTCAAAATATCTAAGTGTAGCAAAAATTTAATTTTGGGGTACAACATTGGCTCTGTCTAGGGACCATGGCGATTACTTGCGGCATAGGAGAACCAAAGAATCTCTGGAGTTTACAGCATAGACCAGTGCCTTGTCCATTGGGTAACGGAGTTAGCATCATTTCCTAATCACCTATTTGCAAGACTTCCCTAAGTCACCTATGACCGGACTTCCTAGAATCACCTAATAGTTGGACTTCCCTAAAAATCACCTAAAACAAGACGCCTAGTCACCTATTACACGAGAGGACTGTTACGGAAAGGGGAAACACAACATAACGATAACATCACAGAAAGGGGAAACACATCACGAAAAACAAAGAGAAATATTTACAAAGATTGATTTTGTGGAAAACTTACTCCACCCCCGAAGGGACGAAGTGCTTCAGGTACTGCCCGCTGTGTGGTAGAGGGAGGAGACTTCCATCCAAGCGCGAGAGAATATAGGTGTTCTCTCCTACGAGCTCGTGAATCTTGAACAGCCCTAGCCACAAGGAATCAAATTTTTCGTGCATTCCCTTGGGCTCATGTCTTTTATCCCATAGGAGGACTTGATCTCCAACCTCAAAATCTCGTTGGCGAGCTCTGTTGTCAAAAATTTTCTTCACTCGTTCCTGGTGCTGAGTGATTCTATCTACCACCTCCACCCTTTCTTCTTGAAGCTTTGTCAGGTACAAGATGCGTTTCTAAATAGGATCTATGAACTCTCCATCTTCTACTGCGGTCACCAGCTGCAAAGCAGACAACTCCGGTGTGATAGGTATCATCGCTTTCGTACCATATAGGAGGATAAAGGGTGAGGTACCAATGGCTCTCTTTGGAGTAATTCTGTTGGCCCAGAGAGCATCATAGAGTTTCTTGTGCCAAGTTCGTTGACTGGAGTCAACCAACTTGCGGATGATTGTGACAATGTTCTTATTCGACGATTCAGCTTGTCCATTACCCTGGGGGTAATAATCTGATGAATGAGATAGAGTGATGCTGTGATCGAAACAAAACTCTAGTAGTTCCTCGGATGAGAAACATGTTGCATTATCTGTGACAATTTTGTGAGGAACTCCGAAGCGCGTGACGATGTTTTCCTTCAAGAATCTACACACGACCTCAAACATAGCTCACTTGGTGGGAATGGCCTCAACCCATTTAGTGAAATAATCTGTGGCTGTAAGGACATAAATATGCCCCTTGCTGGATTGTGGGTTGATCGGACCAATAAAATCTAAACCGCATTGCTGAAATGGAGCGTCTATAACGACTGGCTTGAGAGGGGCTGCTGCTAACTTTGTTTTGCTAACAAACTACTGACACAACTGACATTTGTGCACCCACTCATATGCATCGCGGAACATGGTCGGCCAAAAGAACTGTGCTCGCAAGATCTTGAAAGCTGCCACCTTTGAGGATAAGTGGCCACCGCATGCTTGATTGTGAAAGGCTTCCAGCAAGCGCTGTTGTTGATCCTTGGTGACACATAGTAAAAAGGTTCCGTCAAGCCCTCGCTTGTACAGAACGTTGTTGATGATCACATAATTCTGTGCTTTCAGCTTTAACGTTCTTTTCTGTTGCTTGTTCAAATGACTTGGACAATGACCATAAGTCAGGTAATACCATATCTCAATAAACCATTCTCCTGAAGACTCGATCAATAGGACCATTGGAAGATCTTTTTCTTCATGTTCAATCTTAGGTATACCTTTGGCTTGAAGCTTCTTATCACCATCCTCTGCTATTAGCTGACAAAGACCTCTCCCACGGACGAGTTTGGTCGGCTTGATCTCCAAGTCATGCTCTTGCACCCTTGCGATCCAGTTTCCTCTCTTCGTGCCAATCTCCTTCTGAGTTAGCACACTTTTCATTGTTGGATCTGTGACATATACAATGGTGTGAGAATTCAAGATATAAAACCTGAAATTCTTTACAACTCGAACCACTGCATATGCATTCTTTTCAATCTGAGAGTATCGCGACTCACTGTCCTTGAAACTAGCGCTCATAAAAGCTATTGGTGACTTAGTTTCTTCATTTAACTTCTGTGTTAGAATGGCCGACAGAGTATGCTCTGTTGCATAACAATAAAGGATAAATTCCTTTTCAAAATTAGGACAGACTAGCACTGGAGCTCAGTTGATGGCTTCTTTTATTGCTGCAAACAAGCCATATCTCATAAAAGCTTCTTATCACCATCCTCTGCTATTAGCTGACAAAGACCTCTCCCGCGGACGAGTTTGGTCGGCTTGATCTCCAAGTCATGCTCTTGCACCCTCGCGATCCAGTTTCCTCTCTTCGTGCCAATCTCCTTCTGAGTTAGCACACTTTTCATTGTTGGATCTGTGACATATACAATGGTGTGAGAATTCAAGATATAAAACCTGAAATTCTTTACAACTCGAACCACTGCATATGCATTCTTTTCAATCTGAGAGTATCGCGACTCACTGTCCTTGAAATTGGCGCTCATAAAAGCTATTGGTGACTTAGTTTCTTCATTTAACTTCCGTGTCAGAATGGCCGACAGAGTATGCTCTGTTGCATAGCAATAAAGGATAAATTCCTTTTCAAAATCAGGACAGACTAGCACTGGAGCTCAGCTGATGGCTTCTTTTATTGCTGCAAACACCTTCTTTCCTTCTTCCGTCCACTTGAAAACAATCTTCTTCTTCATCATAGCAGATATATCTTTTGTCAATTCAGAAAAATCCGGCACAAACCTTCGTATGAAATTCACTTTACCAAAGAAAGAATGTACCCCTGTTCTGCTTGTCGGAAGAGACAAACTTCTGATAACTTCAACCTGACTCGGGTCAATTCGAGTTCCCTCTTTCGAGACGATGTGGCCAAGCAACTTGCCTTCCATCACCGTGGATATAGAATTTTTGGGATTCAATGATATTTTGTGGTATCTGCATCTCTCGAAGACCTTCCTTAGATGTGAAAAATGATCTCCTCGTGTCTTCGAGAAAACAGTGAGGTCGTCTAGATAGACAACAATTACTTTATTTCTCAAGTCTCCAAATGCCAAATCCATGGCTCTCTGAACTGTAGCACCAGCGTTGATGAGGCTGAAGGGCATTCTTTCATAGGAAAATGTACCCCACGGGGTTGTGAATGCCGTCTTGAACTGATCTTCTACAGCTACTGCAATCTGATTATAACTAGAAAAACCGTCCAATAAGGACATCTTTGAACCGGTAACCGTCTGCAAGGTGTGCTCCATGATAGGCAAAGGATAATTATCCTTGAGCAATGATTGATTTAAGTTCCTAAAATCGACACAAATTCTGATTTCTCCATTCTTCTTGCGCACAGGAACTATATTCGACACCCAGGTGGAGTGATGAATTGGAAAGATGATCTTCGCATCCACTATCTTCTGGATCTCCGCGTAGATGGTATCTTGAATCCGCAGATTGTAGTGTCTTTGCTTTTGCCTGAAGGGCTTCGCTTTAGGTTTAAGAGGAATTGTGTGAGACAATTCTCTTGGTGTAAAAACTTTCAAATCTTGATATGACCAGGCAAACACATCACGGTATTGCTTGAACAAAGAGATGAACCTCTCACTTTCCTCTGCAGTGCAGCATGTACCCAGATTTACAAGCCGAGGCTTGTCAACCGTACCAATATTCACTTGTTGATATTCAGCAGAGGTTCTCTCACTTGAGTTTCTCTGATCTTGTATGTATCTGTCGTGCCTGTCAAAAATATTCTCCAAGGAAACCAAGCCCTTGGGAATCTTATTCCCTTTCAACTGGATAATGCTTGTGTTTGGTTCTTCTGGACTTTCTTTGTCTTCAACAATCTTTGGTACATCGGAGGCTTTTGTTATTGATTCTCTATGCGTAAATGAACTTCCTTCAAAGAATAATTCCTTGAAATCATCTCCCATAACAAGAAACTCCTTAATGTGGTCATCGTCATCAAAGACTTGCCAGTTATCACAGTTGTTAGGTACAACTGGCCTGTATATTAGCTCAATGGCAAATGCATTTTGACGAAAGTCAGAATGTGGCATGAAAAGTGAAGCTGATACCGCAAGGGCATCTGCTTTGTTGTTATCTAGACGTGGAATGTACTTGATATCAAATGCTTCGAACCAATCTATTGCATTCCACACCCTATTTCTGTAATGTTGGAGACGATCTGCTTTCACTTTGAATTGATCTTTGACTTGCTTCACAACTAGCTCCACATCACCTTTGACTATGAGATGTTTAATACCCATATCCTTTGCATTTCAGAGACCTAGTAGAAGCGCCTCATTTTGCCGTGTTGTTTGTACATTCAAATTGCAAGCGGTACGCAAATGGATACAACCGTCCTTTAGGAGAAATTATCACAACTCCTGCTCCCGAACCAGCAGTAGAACAACTGCCATCAAACTGCATGGTCCATAGCTTAGGATCTTCTGTTGATTCGTCTGTGGTACACGCGACCTCTTGACTTTCTTCAGGTATCTTTGACAGCATGGTGTAAGTACCAAGACCCATCTCTTGATACAAAACTTGAGCTTGAGGATCTTGAGACTTCACCACCGCAAATCGAGACTTGGGCTCTGGTTCCAACTTGAAAGTACCATTCTTCAATGGAATATTCGCAGAAGACCAATCCATTTGAATCTCTCCACCGAGGTCCTTGCAAAAGATTCTGCTTAATAGCATCCCGTAGCTAGTTGGAATGTCAGCCACCAGGATGGTCATCATAATTTTGTTCTCAGGGAAAGCAGCCAGTCTTACTTGAGCATCTTTCAATTGTCCGACTAATGTCACCGACTTGGACTCTAGTGAGTAACATTTGTCTTTTGTCTTGGTGCACAAAAGTCCTAGAGCGTTCATCACTTGTAGAGGCATGATGTTGTCCGAAGCTCCAAAATCGATGATACAATTGCTCAATTTGTAACCCCCTATATACAGCGAGATATAGAAGGGCTTAGGCTTGTCTTCTGATGGAACGAATGATTCGAGCAATGTGGGCTGCTTGACAGGTCCCTTCTTCACAAATTTGAGAAGTCGGTCCACTTGCTCTGGATGATCTTGGAGATACTCTAGCTGAGAAATCTGCACTGTGTTCTTCATCAAAGCATCTACAATATCAAAATTTGCTGAAGAAGAGTCTTCAGCAACTGCTTTCACGTTCTCTTGAGAAGACTTGATATTAGAAGTAGAAGGTACTTCTTTTCCTTTTTCTTTATCTTTTTGTACTTTCAGTCTCTCTTCTTCCTCTTCTCTCTGTGCCTTAAGGTGTTGAGCTCTTGTGAACACATGAGTCATGTGATTATCGGGATTTACTACGAGAGAGTACTGACGGAAATCTTCTTGTTCTTCAAAATCGGGTTCACTTTCAAAGTAGCCCGTTGCGGATTTGTCATCGAAGTTGTCCGATTGAGGTAAGACAACATTCGAACTTGGAGTTGGTACGAAACTTGGTGCAGGTGTAGTTTCGGCATATCCCATTATCTCGTTCATTCTGACATTTTCGGGGCAAGTGGCGCCGATATGTTCAGTGGAATCATGAAAAGAGCAAAACACAGCATTTTGTGTATTGTCAGCCGGTTGCCTTGGTGGAGCTGGTTCTCGTGGCCTATAATTGTTGTAAGGCTGAAAGTTATTTCTCCTCAGCTGGTATGGCTGTTGTGATGCTTGGTATGGCTGTGGCGCAGGCAGGGCAGGTGGTGGTGCAACTTGAGCAAGAGGCGTCGGCTGGAGTGGCAATTGTCTCTTGAGAATAGTCACTTCATTAGCAACTCTTTGAAGTAGTGGATCAACAAAACTCTGAACCAAAGGCCTGATAGCATCTCCTTTGATCTTTCCCGAAGTGATCATGTTGTCTTCAATTTCTATGGCACCTTGTTGTGCAGTCTCTAGTTCTGTCTCATTAGCTGATTTCAAGAAAAAGACTATCTCTGATGGAAGTGTGTTGACAAAACTGCTCAACAGGATCTCAAGCGAGGGATTGAGCGTATATGAAAGACGAGTGACTAGGCGATTAAACCTTGCCACAAACTCCCTCACTGGTTCGTTGTCCTCCTTTGAATTTGAGAGTTGGGCGAATAACTGGTGGCTATCTTCAACTAGCTTGAATCTTGCCAGAAACTTCTCAGTCATGGTATCCTAGTTGGTTATGCAACCCGGCGCTAGGTGATTGAACCATTCGGCAACAGCTCCCACGAGTGTCTCAACAAAGAGACGTACAACAATGTCTTCATGAGCTACATGCAAAACAGCGCAAGCAGTTGAAAAGGCAGAAAGATGATCATCAGGATGCTGACTACCATCACCTTGGAACCGTGGAAAGTGCTTTCTCAACCCCTTAGGCAATTCATGATTCGCTCCAAGGGCCAAAGGTCCAATTTGATTACCCCAAGGCAGCGGGGGTCCTCTTCTCCGATTGTGATTGCGATTGTTGTTGTTGTTATCTCCCATTGCGTTTGGTTGATCAACAAGTTCTTCTTGTTCGTTCTCAGGTACGGTGTTGAACTCAGGTACTGTGATGGACGACTCTCAAACTTCTGTAGGTGGTGTCTGAGGAAGGAACGGATTTGTTAAGTGAACTTCTCCTTGGAAGAGAGGGTTTGATCTTGTTCTCCTCCTTGCGTAAACTATGTAAGCCGGGATTGTCTAAACCCACGCGGGTGGTGGCAAGACAGGCCTTCCGGCTGCAATATCGGCTTTTTCTTCCTCTTTGTCTAGAATAGCAGCAGTGTTTCTCCATTGAGCAGGGGTCTCCTTCTTTTCAAAGATGAAACTCCTTAGGCTGTTGATGATGTCCGCTTGCTCTCCATCAATTATCTGGAAATTCGGTTGGATAACTGGAAGTGTAAGATCAGGTTGTTGAACTGGAGTAGTAAGACACCGGAGAGTCATACCCGTGACATAAAGCCTAAGCTTTCTTTGTTGTTTTATGCCTCGTGCCCCACGGTGGGCGCCAGAAAACTGTTGGCGTTTAAATTCACACCTTTGGAATGTGAATTTGAAACGGACAGCTATGCACAGTAAAACTGCTCTTCAAATTAGGAGGGGAAGCTCCCTCTTGCTGATGGTGTTGAAACAAAGTAAACTAAAAACTAAGTTGCCTATCTTTTTGATCAGCTAGAGCACAAGGTTTATAAAACACAAACGTCGCAGTTGAGATTTTCTAATTAAGAACTTCAACTACGACTAACTTAAGCTAAAGACGTTTCTAACCTCTCAAATAATACACAGAGCAAGAGAAATTAGAAATGGACAAGGTTGATTCTCTGACAAAAATACTTCAATAAACTCTTTTCCAACATACACCTACTTACTTTCAATGTGAGCTGAAATTAAGTTCATAAAAGCATAACAAGATAAACGGAAATCTGAGACATTATACCAAGGCAAAGGAGGCTCATGATTTTATTTCTCAAACTTCTGGAACAAAATCTACTAAACACACGCCTGGAACAAGAGCTTGCAGCTAAAGAGGCTTGCAAAACTTGTTCTTACACAAAAGAGAACAACAATTACAACAACTCCTTGTTGGCAAAAAGAGACTCAACAATTCGCTATCATAAACAGACTTGAACAACATTGAATAACAAATAGAAGGCACTTAGGCTCAACGTTTTGTTATCACTAGCATGGTTAAAGAAAAATTGCTATTTTTAGAAATTTCCTAAAAATGGTAACTTTTTTCTGGGTTTCTTTTGAAACGGATACTAGCAAAATTTTCTAAAAATAGAAAGTTGGTCCGTCAGGGTTCAAACTGATTTTGATTGGCTCAAAATACTTCCTTGTCAAGCCGGTGCAGTCAAAATCAAGAAACGAGCAATTTTGCCCTAATGGGTCTATTTTGCTTTTTCAATTTCAGAAAGCATTTCGGGAGCTTCAAAAGTCATCAATGGGGATCAGTTAGCTTCTAGGCATCAGATTCAACACTCAAGCATTCAACAAAAGGTGAGTTGGTGAGCAAGCACGAAGAACGAAGAAGGTGAAAACTGTGAAAAATATTCTAACACTGCTTGTCATGGGCGCCCCAAGAGAGAATAGGCGCCCATCTTTTTAGGGTATTAAATGTTAAAATTAGGGTTTAAGCCCCCAAGCAAGGTTGCTCAGTTTTCTTCCAGCTCTGCGACGAATTCAACGGTGCAGTCATCGGATCATCCAGTCATCCGGGATTCAAGATTAAATAGGGAAGATCCAAACAGAAGTCAGAATGAAAAACATGAAAATCACCAAAATCTGACTAAGTCTGGGAACTTTGGGCGCTCTTGGTGAAGAAGGGCGCCCAGCTTTTTGAAGGGGCAAATCCAGCAGTTAGGGTTTGCTAAAAAGTTCAATCTCTCTGGAATTCAAACAACTTCGCAACGAATATCCTTGTCAGGGCATCCAACTGGCCAATCTCTGGCAAATCCAGATCAGAGTTGAAGGTATAAGATGAAGATTCAAAGTTTGAAGATGAAATCAAATGAAAATATTCTAAGTCTGGAGCAAATGGGTGCCCCAAAAGAGAATAGGCGCCCAAGCTTTTGGAGTATTAAATCTAACTTTTTGGTGAAGTGACTCCCAGAAACTTGGGACACTCTGGACTCCTCGCAGCAGCGTCTATTCCTATCTCAGTTTAGAGCCTCGAGTTTGTAATCGCTTGCATCAAGCATTACAATCCGGCTACAAGGGAGATTCAATCAGTTGATGGCAGATTGATATGCAGTTTGAAACCTGATCTAATTGAGAAATGTTTCTCTGTTCCCCCTTGGCCTGAAAGTGTCACTACCTCAAAGGGCGAATGTGAGAGGATATGGGATATGCATAAGGAAAAATACAACAAGAAGATTGTCCTGAAGTGAATGAAAGAAAAACATAAGACTCTGCCAAGTCACACTTCCATGATGTCAGCAAAGTTTGAAAAGGCAGCCAATGAGGTTGAAGATTTCTTGAGATCAATTGCAAATGGAAAAGATATCTTGGAAAAACGCAGCTTTGCTATTGATGGGATAGATGCATTGAACCGGGACACAGTTTCTAGCTTTTTAGCGGATGTGATTGAGATTTGAAATGGCTTTCATCTAGAAGCTTTCTTTCCACTTTCTTTCTATTCTTGGAGCAATTCTTATCCATTCTTTGAAGAGGAGAAAGAAGATAAATGTAATAGTTGGCGTTTCCCGCTTTTTCTGCTTTCTTAGGTGTTAGATGTTATCTTCTTTCTAGATTTAGAAATAAAGCTTGCTTGCTGAGTGTTGTGACGTTTTTCACACATCGCCCCATTGCAAATGGGGACCCCTAATTTTGGCTTTGCTTTTCGGTCGTTTTGTCGTTGTCTCTCTTTTCTACTGTCTGTCTTTTCGAGATCGTGTCCGCCTTTGAGCTTAAGTGTGAAATTGACCAAGTCTGAAAATTAGGGTTTCATCTTTCCTAGTCAGTCCAAGGTTGAACGAAGTGAGTAAATTGAAAATTGAGCTTAACATTGTTGTTAGTATGCTTCCAGCAGGCTCTCAGCAAATTTTCATCAGATTTTGAGGTACTTACTATTTTTAGTAAGTGTGAAGTTACAGGCAATCCGTCAGCATTTTTGAAATTCCGACTGTCACGCTGCATTCAGAGCACATCAGGCTGCTCGCATGCAAAATTTGAGCTGAAACAGACAACTTTCTATTTTTAGCAGTCCAGCTTCCGGGGCCAATTTCAGGGCTTAAACGCAGGGTTTTTCTCTGCATGTCTGGATATTCCTTCGGGTTTTTCGAGGCCTTCGCGACAGTATAACATGCAAAACAAGACGACAACTTTCAGAGTTCGGTCTTCCGAGGCTATTTTTAGGGTTTGCATGTCAGGGTTTCTTTTGCATGTCGGATGATTCCTGGTGGGTTTTTCGAGAGCTTCGCAATGGTGTGACATGCAAATGGAGATAATCACTCGATAAGGAACTTACCATTTTTATCAGTGCGTCCGGCGGCCTCCCGCAGTTCGAATCACAAGCTGATCGCAATCGCGAAATGAAGACAAACAGAGATCATTTGATACGCATGCAGAGCAAATTAGGGTTTCCAACTTTGGAGCCTGAAAAGAGGGGTAAAAAGTCAGAATTTTCGAAAACCGGTGTAAACCACTGCGATCAGCATCCTTTAGGCTATCTGCTTGTAAAATTTGAAGTCAAACGGAGCACTTACTATTTATAGTAAGTCATTTTGGAAACAGGCTAAAAATAGCAAGTCAAGTGCATGCGCTGATGTCGACAGACAGGTCACGTGGTGAGGAGCGCCTCATTCAAATTTCAAGTCAATTAGAGCTGTGGAGCTATCAGAAGCAAGCAGTTACTATTTATAGCAAATCACCTTCAGAAATATGCTATTTTTAGTAGGTCAGCTCAGAATAGCAGTGTCGACAGGTTGATGAAGTCATGAAGATCTAGCGTTCAAAATTTCAAATCATTCTGAGCTTCAGAGATGCAAGAATTGAAGGACTTACTATAAATAGTAAGGCATGGCAGAACTGGCAAAAATGAAGAAAAAATGGCTAAGGCATGAAAAGTTCATCCTGCTCTCATGCCAAAATGCGCCCAGCTCAAGGTAGTGGCAGGCAAAATTTTTCTCTAAGTCTGAGTTCATCCTCTTGCCACCTCAAAATGCGCCCAAGTTGGTGGAGTAGAAACATAAAAAAATTCTAAGGCAAGTGTTCATCCTGCTCCCCAGGCAAAATGCGCCCTCATCAAGCTGGAAGTCAAGAAAATGTTTAAGTGTTGGATTTCATCCTTCACATATGGCAAAATGCGCCCAGCTCAAGGCCTCATGTTGAAATTTTTTCTAAGTATAAAAATCCACCTCCAGGGGTAAAATGCGCCCTCAAGGGATGAAGAAGTTCGAAAAAGTTTCTAAGTCATTGTCAAATCCACCTGCCACCTCCAAATGCACCATCCTTGAGGAGTTGATTTGAAAATTTTCTAAGTGTTAATTTTCATCCTCCAACACGTGAAATCCGCCCAGCTACAAGAGACATCAAGAAAAAAATTCTAAGGCAAGAAAGTTCATCCTCCTCCTAGGCCAAAATGCGCCCATGCAACAAGAAGGATAGCAAGTCAAAGAAAGTCAAAGTTTTTCATCCACCTCACCCATCAAAATGCGCCCAAGTTGAGAGAGTTGATCACAAAAATTTCAAAGGCATGGAAATATCCTCCACCACCCCCTAAATGCGCCCATCCTTCATGCATGTTCAAATGCGCCCAAGAAAGTCAAAAGGTCAACAAAACTCGTCCTTCACATATGGCCAAATGCGCCCAAGCATGTTAAGGAGAGGAAAAAAGGTTGACTTTCTCCTCTCTCCTTTGAATGCGCCTATATGAAGGCATGTAAAGACAAAACATCTCCATGCAAAGGTATCCATGCAAAATCAGAAGAAGACAAAGGCGTTGAAAACCATGTAATGACTAAGTCAAAGGTGGCATTTAAAGTTTATCCTCCTTCAAGTATGAAATGCGCCCAAGTTAGGGAGGAATTGATAAAATTTTCTAAGTGAGAGTTTCATCCACCACACATAGTGAAATGCGCCCAAATGGGGCCATGTGAGGACAAAAGAAAGGAAGCTGAAAGGTCACCTTCAAGTGGGATATGCGCCTAGGATGATGGAAGTATGAAGTGAAGTATACTAGGCGTGATAAAGTTAAATTTTCCCCCTCAAGTGAAAAGTGCGCCTAGATTTGAAAATTGATATCGCTAAGTGGTGAAGTGATAAGTGGTAAGGCGTTGAGAATGTTAAGTGTTGATAATTTTTCCTAAGGCGTTGGAGCTTCAAGTGAAAATATTTTCCAAGTGTGAAATAAACTGCAAGGTGGTGAGTAAAAGATAAAATATGCTAGGCGCCCTCATGAAGATTTTCTAAGCAAAGTTGATGTTTTTCTCACAGGCAAAGATGAGCAAGATTGAATAAAAATTTCCAAGGCAAATTTCTCTAAGGCAAAATTTTCAGGATGATTTAAAATTTTCTCTAAGGCAAAATATTTTCTCCCTTAGAAAATACGCCTAGAACTCAGGGTGATGAATTTTCTTCTTAGAGCGCGGGCAAATTTTTCAGAGATGAAGTCAGAAGATGATGACAATGCAGGATGAATTCAAATTTCTTAAGTCCGAGCAACACAAGATGATCACAGATGAAGAACAGATTTAATTTGTTGAAAATTATTTTGCTAAGGTGCAAAATTCAAGAAAATTAAATGAACCCGTTCGTTGTACACCCATGGGTCTGACGCGTTCTGAAGAAAATTTTCTTTTGGGTATTGAAGATCTTCGATGAGATTGATTTCCACGTCTTCTACACTTTGTCGAGACCTTCAGGGTGAATATTTTTGATGGGCACCAGGTTGATGAGTTTCCTTAGTAAAAGTTTGAAAAATTTTCTAGGCGAGGAATGAGTGTGTTGTTGAGATGAAGTGTTGTGGCTGATGAGTTTGAAAATGATCGCCTGGATAATTTTTGATCAAATTCTTGATGAAAGGATTTCTTCTCGAGTCTGAGTTGGATGAAATATCAGAGTGAAGTATGCCAGGCAGAATGCAAGATATGTTGGAAATTTGGCTAAGGCATGAAGAATTTGAACGCGAAGTTGGCTAGTGAAGACAATGAATGCTTGGAAGTTAGAGCGTGAAAATCAGGTAAGTAAAGTGAATTTATATTATGAAGTGTTCTGATACCCTTCTCCTTGCTTGTTTTGCAGGAGGAACGTCGAGACCAAGTGGTGATGACTTAGAGTGATGAAGAAAGTAATCCAAGATGATATTTCAACCTCGAAGGAAGAAAAGTTGCAAGAAAATGGCTAAGTGTTGGGACTTAGTATAACTCAAGACAGAGAAAAGAATGGAAGCTCGAGCAAAGTTGAAGAACAACGTCAAGAAGAAGATCAAGAGCAGTTGAACTCCAGATTCTATCAAATTTTATTACCTGAGGAGGCAATCTTAGAGACTCTTTTACCCTCCTCCAACCGATCAACAGAATTGGCTGAACGCAAACAACAGAGCAGTGTGAACGCATTTCAAAGTTGGAATCTTCTAGAAGGATGATGGACATTAATGGCTCATTTATTACCCGACTCCTCTTGGTGGCGGTTTTTAGGGAAAATCTTGTTTAGGGCTGAGGTGGCATGATCTGGGCCATCCAGTCGATTGTAATCCGAGCCGTCCGTTGGACTTGGCCAACTATAAAAGGGGGAGTCCCCCTCATTTGTATCTCATTAGACATTAGAAATTAGAAGTAGAAGTTAGACAGTAGAGAGTAGAGGGACAACTTAGAAGTAGCTTAGTATAGATTCATAGTGTAGTTTGAAGAAGAGGGAAAGTTTTCCCTTTGAAAACTTTGTAAGAAATTATTGTGAACACTCTCTCAATAAAAGAGTTTTTCATTGATGGTGAATTTCGTCTTTGTTGTGAGTAGCTAGCAAGGTTTCTTCGTCCTTCCGATTCAAATGGTAGCATAAAATAGTTCAAAGTAGTATAATTTTCATTCCATGCAAGTAGATGTTAGCTATGAAATGTGGTGTTTGATCTAAGCAACTTCGTCTATCCATACCACTAGTGTATTTGCTGATGGTGAATGCGCCTTGTGTGGTCAACTGGAAACGTTTGGGCCTAACTTCAATCACAGTTTGAATGGTGGTATGCGTCGTTGTGATGGTATCTTCATGTCAAATGGTGGTTTGAACATCTTTAGTCATCTCCCCTGAAGATTGCACCGACTCCGTGGAAGCTGTCCGAGGTGAGGCAAAGCGAAGTTTAGTTGAAGTTTGCTGAAGTTGAGCTCCATATCCCACGTCTTAGAGTAGACTAGAATCTTCTTAACCCTGCACCATTTCAATTCAGTACTTTCTGGTTAGAATAGGAAACCCGTGCTTCATAGACAAAACCTTCCAAGCATATGAATTCCTTTCTCCGCTGCCGAACAATTCCGTAAGTCCCCTTGAAATACCAGCAAATCACATCGAGCCAACTGAGCCTATTCGCACTGAAAGAACCTTGGAGTTGAACGCATGAACTTTCTTGCAATCTTAGCATGCGGAATACTTTGATCAAGAGAGGATAGGGTATTCGTTGGGAAACTTTATTCTGCGTTGGTGCGGTCACGAAAAACACATCAACACTAAGCAAGCCCTAGATTGTAAAAGGAAGGAGATTTTAGGGTTCCCTACTCCTCTGCTTGCCTATAAATAAGGGCCTTTGCTCATTAGTTTTCTTTAACCATGCTAGTGATAACAAAATGCTAAGCCTAAGTGTCTTCTATTTGTTATTCAGTGTTGTTCAAGTGTGTTTATGATAGCGAATTGTTGAGTCTCTTTTAGCCAACAAGGAGTTGTAATTGCTGTTCTCTTTTGTGTAAGAACAAGTTTTGCAAGCCTCTTTAGCTGCAAGCTCTTGTTCTAGGCATGTGTTTAGTATATTTTGTTCCAGAAGTTTGAGAAATAAAATCATGAGCCTCCTTTGCCTTGGTATAATGTCTCAAATTTCCGTTTATCTTGTTATGCTTTTATGAACTTAATTTCAGCTTACATTGAAAGTAAGTAGCTGTATGTTGGGAAAGAGTTTATTGAAGTATTTTTGTCAGAGAATCAACCTTGTCCATTTCTAATTTCTCTTACTCTGCGTATTACTTGAGAGGTTAGAAACGTCTTTAGCTTAAGTTAGTTGTAGTTGAAGTTCTTAATTAGAAAATCTTGGCTGCAGCGTTTGTGTTTTATAAACCTTGTGCTCTAGCTGATCAAAAAGATAGGCAACTTAGTTTTTAGTTTACTTTCTTTCAACATTGTCAGCAAGAGGGAGCTTCCCCTCCTAATTTGAAGAGCAGTTTTACTGTGCACAGCTGTCCGTTTCAAATTCACATTCTAGAGGTGTGAATTTAAATGCCAACATAGAGGAGTTCGAAGGTATAAGGGTGAAAGTGGCAGATGGATATACCTTTAAGTGGGAAAGAATGATTAAGGAGCTCCCTATGCGCCTTAATAACTATAACTTTAAGGCTGATTATTATGTGGTAAACATGGGAGACATAGATGTATTTTTGGGTATGAGATGGCTCCATGCTATTGGCAAGTTCACTTGTGACCTTCATGAGATGGAGATGAGTTTTGAGGTAGAGGGAAAAACTCAGATATTAAAGGCCATCAGAGATAGCAGTTTCAAGATGTTATCGCTTAGGCGGATGGAGAGCCTCATGTGGCATAATATGGTTGAATGGGCAGCTGAATGTGTGCTAATGCCGACTCAGGAGGGGCAGCATAAAACAAAGTATCACCCGGATATACAGGAGATAAGAATTAAACATGGAAAGGTTTTTAGCGACATTCTACCCGGTAGACCCCCTGATAGGGGCATTGAGCATATCATAGAGCTAGAGGAGGGCGCTAAGCCCGTGATGATTACTCCATATAGGCATCCGAAATGACTTAAGGATGAGATAGAAAAAACCATTAAGGGGTTGTTCGCCATGGGTCACATTAGGTTGAGCAAGTCACCATTTGCCTCCTTAGTGGTTTTAGTCAAGAAAAAAGATGGTACTCTTCTCATGTGCATCGACTACAGGGTTCTGAACAAGAGGACCATTAAAAATAGATACCCCATCCCACGGATCGACGAGCTGATCGATGAGCTACATGGTGCTTGTTTCTTTTCAAAAATTGATTTGAGGTCTGGCTATCATCAAATCAGGGTGCGTGAGCAGGATATAGAGAAGACGGCCTTCAGATGCCACTGTGGGCATTTCGAGTTTGTGGTTATACCTTTTGGGCTAACTAATGCGCAAGCCATGTTCCAGGCCACAATGAACAGAATCTTCCAGCCACAGTTGAGGAAGTTTGTACTTGTATTCTTTGATGATATTTTGGTATACAGTAGAATGTGGGAGGAACACCTTGCTCACTTGGATACAGTGTTGGGGATCTTGGATAGGGAGTCTTTGTATGGGAAGGAATCAAAGTGCGACCTCGGCATGACAAAATTGTTATATTTGGGTCATATCATTAGTGTAGAGGGGGTGAGGATGGATCCTGACAAGATCCGTGCTATCATTGACTAGCCCACTCCAAAGAATTTCACACAGTTGCGCGGATTTTTGGGGTTATCTGGTTTCTACTGTCGATTTGTCAGCGATTACTCGTGTCATACAACGCCTCTCACGAACTTGATGAAGAAAGGTGCTTTTATTTGGACCCTGGAGGCACAGGAGTGCTTTATGAGATTCAAACAGATTATGACTACTTGTCTCGTCCTTGCCTTGCCAGATTTCATGAAGCCATTTGAGCTTCAGTGTGACGCCTCAAGTGAGGGAACTGGTGCTGTGCTTATGCAGGATAAGCACCCGATTGCATTTGAGAGCAGGAAGCTCAGAGGACCATAAAGGGGTTATAGTATCTATGATAAAGAGATGCTGGTCATTATGCACGTATTGGCCAAATTTAGACAATATCTCGTTGGCAGCAAATTCTGTATAAAAACTTACCACAATAGTCTTAGACATTTCTTGGGGCAGCGAGACCTTAATGACTGCCAGCAGAAATGGGTCAATAAGCTTCAGTCATGTGACTTCGACATTACATACTTCAAAGGTACTTAGAATGTCGTCGCTGATGCTCTATCTCGTAGACCACATTTGAACACTATGGTTCAAATTTTAGAGGATTGGAGGCATCTGATAGTGGCAGAATATGCCAAGGATACATGGGCATCTGGGATCATTGAGGGGTCAGTTCAGGACAACAAATATGCAATTGTCAATGAGCTCATCATATATAAGGGCAGGATATATTTGACGCCAGGGTCAGAGATGAAGAGCATTATACTGAGGGCTTCCCATGATGTGCCTACTGCAGGACACCCGGGATACTTCAAAACTTACAGGCAGATCAGGGAGAGGTTTACTTGGAAGGGGCTCAAGGCCGATGTTCTTCAGTATGTTAGGGAGTGTCCAGTTTGTTAGCAGAACAAATAGGAGCACACCTACCCAACAGGTCTACTACAACCACTTTTGATTCCTGATAGGAAGTGGGAATGCCTGTCCATGGATTTTATTACGGGCTTGCCTAAAGCCCAGGGGAGAGATTGTATATATGTAGTTGTAGATCAGTTAACAAAATATGCCCACTTCTTTCTGATTGCAGCTACATACACAGCTACACAGGTGGCAGAATTGTTCATCCGAGAGGTTTTTAGACTACATGGGTTACCTCGGACCATAGTTAGCAACAGGGACAGCCGGTTTATGAGTCATTTTTGGCAGGAGATGTTTAGACTCTGTGGGACCGAACTAACCCCGAATACCAGCTACCACCGGCAGACAAACAGTTAGATAGAGATAGTTAATAAATGGGTGGAAGGTTATCTCAGAAATTACATAGCTGGGCAGTAGAAGGCTTGGGTAAAGTGGATTTACCTCTGCGAGTATTGTTATAATTCCACTTACCACATGTCAATACAAATGACACCTTTCATGGCCTTATACGGGTATGAAGCCCCTAGCTTCATTGACCTTCTGTTGAGCGACAACAGAGTGCCTAGTGCTGGTGACCTATTGCAGGAGAGTCAGGACATTATGAAGGCTCTCAAGGAGAATATCACTAAGGCACAAAATCAGCAGAAACAATATGCAGATCAGAGGAGGACTGAGAGATCATTCGAGGTCGAAGATATGGTATATCTGATGTTGCAACCGTACCTACAGTCCACACTCAGGAAAAGTGGTGCCGAGAAACTGAAACCACGCTACTATGGCCCTTTTCGGATCGTCAGGCAAGTGGGTGAAGTAGCATATGAGTTAGAACTCCTAGCAAATAGCTGAGTTCACAATGTCTTCCATGTATCACGCCTCAAGAAGGCGTTGGGACATCACGTGAGTCCATTAGCAATGTTGCCACCCCTGGATGACAAGGGGAAACTGATTCTTGTGCCAGAGGCTATCTTGGATTTTAGAGAGAGACGGGTACAGAGATGAACTATCACAAAATATTTGGTCAAATGGAAGGATTTGCCAGTAGAGGATGCCACCTGGGAAGGTGAGGATATCTTACAGCACCCAGCGTTGAGATTGCTTGAGGGAAAGCAATTTTAGGGAGGGAGGACTGTAATGTCCCCTCCAAAGTGAGACATCAATATTCAGTAGATTAGCCTACCATTGTGACCCTCGTAGGCTAATGAAGGTGATTAGAGGGTCTTCTGAGGATTGTATCACCTCCAGTGTTCAGTGATGATCAGCTTTGGCTTTTGTTTGAAGTTTCTGGGACTCAGTATGCTCAACTTACTATTTATAGTAAGTCGGATATGGACAGAGTGGGACACTTACTATTTTTAGTAAGGCATGTGACCATATGGAGAATCATCAGATGAGTCCCTAGTTCTGATGGCGTGATGAGAAATGATGAATTTAAGGAGTTATTAATGTTATTTGGCTTAAATGACATTAATTAATTAAAAGGTGATATTTTAATGTTATAACTTGAGGGTCAAAACGTCATTAAAAGGGGGCCAAATTGATGAATTAATTATTGGGCGCCAACTCCTAAGTTTTAAATGAAATATTAAATGATGCAAATAAATAACATTTTAATGTTATTAAATGCCTTTTTGGAGAAGTTTGACTTTCTCATGAAGGCATATATATTTCATTTTTGGAGTTATTTGGAATTGATTGGATTGAGCATTGTTGTTGATAAGTTTGTGTCTGAGAAGTGAAAGCCAAGGGTTTTCAATCCTCGAGCCATTGGAGAACGTTCCTTCTTCAGTGATTGCAGCCTTTTGAAGCAGTGAAATATCTGTTGAATTTGGCATACAGGAGGGCATCATTCAGGTGTTCTAATTGTGCAAATTGGAAAAGACAAACTGAGGGTTTGATTTGTATTGTTCAGAGATTGCAAGATTTAGAGGAGGTGATTGCAGATTTATCATTTGTCATAATAAATCAGACTCAAGAGTGGTACGGCCTTGCTTTACCAGCCATCTTTTGCAGCAGGGGTCAGCCCTTTCAAGGAGGGGCGATTTTATCAATAGAAGCTTCAAAAAATTCAAGAAAATTACATAAGGGAGTGCCTAGACCTAGGGAAGCCAGCCATACCTTTCTGGAGCAAAAAGGCAGCCTATTTAAGGAGAATCGAACCATTATGTGGAGTTGCTTTTTGGCTGAAAGTGGCGAACAGCAGCTACATGTCTTCAAATAACTTCGGGTATGATTGTAAAAATCTATTCTCTTGAATATTGAGCAATAAGATATATATATATATATATATATATATATATTGGAGGAGCTATTTATCAGAGTTGATTGTATCCCTTTATGCTTTGCATTTTATTTTTATACATATTCCAAAAAAAAAACAAAAAAGGCAGAAAACCCTCATAAAACATAAAAAACAGAAAACAAAAAAAACCAGCATTGGAAACTAGGGCACAAAGTGTTCTTACATAAGGGCAGCAAGATCATATTCATTTCCTCTATGTATATATTGTTCTCACTTGGACCATTTAACATGATTGCAAAATATTTTGCTTTGGTTCCCCAAGAAAGGGAAAACTGTGACTCCTTTCACTCTTCAATTAGTAACACTATTGTATGATTTACAAGATTTGAGACCTAGGTTAAAACTCTTTGATTGGTCATACACTAAGAGAGAAATGTGATACTGTTTTTATTATCCAAGGGCAATAGAAATAGAGTTTGTCAGAGCTCCAGAAGATTGATTAGAAAACCAAGATCAAACAGTCTAAGGCAGGAGAAGGTTCCCAAAGAAGACCTGAGAAACAAAGGGAATAGATATCATGCACCAAAAAATTCATAAGAAAACTATGCTGGCTTTGCCATCATGCTTTCAGACTCAACTTAAGGAAGTACTGGAGATGGTTAATATGCCTTGATCGTTAAAATGAACATCGTTTTACATCCACAGCGAAAGTTTCGTGGTTTTACTAATTATATTGCTATTTCTTGTCTAAATAAATATGCACAGATGTCTATTCCTATTCAAGTTTTACTGTTTTTTAATTTAGCTGAATCTTATCTAGGTTTGTCTCATAGTTGCAGTGTATCTTGTTTTGATGCAATAAAATCTGTCTCTGTCTCTCTCTGTCTCTGTCTCACTCACTCGCTCGCTCTTCCTCCCTCTTTCTCACACACTCACATGCGCCTATCCATGCCTGCCACATGCACACACATTCCCTTGCTGAATCTTATCTAGGTTTGTCTCATAGTTGCAGTGTATCTTATTTTGATGCAATAAAATCTGTCTCTGTCTCTGTCTCTGTCTCACTCACTCACTCACTCGCTCGCTCGCTCGCTCTTCCTCCCTCTCTCTCACACACTCACATGCGCCTATCCATGCCTGCCACATGCACACACATTCCCTTGGAAAACTGTGCAACTCAGATTGGTAGTATTTGCTTTGTCTAGCAATAATGATGTTTCCAAGTTAAATAATGGATATACCAAAAGAGTGAAGAGAAATGCTTTTTATTGGATATATTTGTTTTATCTAATTCACTATGATCTTTCGAAATAGTTATACACATTGCAAAATGGTGCAGCCTGATTTTTTAATGAAATTTTATCATTATCTGTTGAAGTTTGTAACTTACCTATGCAGGTGGTTATACATGATGCTGAAGCTTACACATATGATGATGAGATCATTAAGAAAGCAGAGGCAATGGGAAAGCCAGGATTAGTGAGTATTACCGCTAAAGAGGATAGTTTTATTTTCACCGTTGAATCTACAGGAGCAATCAAAGCTTCTGAGATGCTTATTAATGCTATCGGTGTACTGAAACAAAGACTTGATACTGTTCGTTTGTCTTTGGATACTGAAGAAGGTGATGATCAGTTTGGTGAATTAGGGGCACACATGCGAGGGGGGGCATTGTAGTTTGGCATGTCTCAGTAACATATCAGCTCTGCTCAATTTTGTATCAATTAGTACCCCTTTCAGTTTCATTTTTGACAGGATGAAATTCCTAATGCCATGTCCTCTAAGAAGAATCAGATAAATCTTTGTATCAATTAGTACCCCTTTCAGTTTCATTTTTGACAGGGTAATTTGATAAATCTTTGGACAATGATGAGTATAGAAGTGGTGCTTTTATCTTTGCTAATATTATTGGTGGTAATTCTTGGTTGATTGACCTGAGTGCATTATATCTCATTGAACCCTCATAGGAAGGTGAGTCTAATTACAAGTGTGATGGAGGACAAGTTTTCCATAGTGATAACAACTCTCTCTACACAATTGTCTAGGGAAAGATGAGGGTGTCCTCTAGGGATGCAAGAGTGAGGACACTTTTTTATATTTTACATATTCCAAATATGGTAAGAAATCTTATTTCATTTTTTAAGATGATTTAATTTGGAATGAATGTTGTCTTTGGTGAAGGTTGCATGTTGGTTAAAATAAATTTGGTGTTGTCTCAAGACATTAAACATGGAACACTTTTAGGATAGAAACAACAATTTCATGTAGCTTAGTCAATCGTACTAAACCTAAATAAGGTATTTTGTGGGACCATAGGTTGGGTCACATAGGAGAAAAGGGTTTGAAAACCTTAGTACATAAGAATATGGTGGAAGGTCTTTCAAATTGTTCTATTTATTTTGAATTATGTTAGCATTAGGTGTTAGGAAAGAATAATAGAGTAAGGTTTGATTTAGGAAGACTACAACAAGAGACATTTTGAAAGTGACTTGTTGTGATGTATTTGGTTCTATGGATGTGCACTCCATTGGTAAGTCTTAGTAGTATGTCTCCTTTATTGATGATTATTCTAGACATGCTTAGGTATACTTTCGTAGAAAAGAATTTTTTAGCAAGTTTAAGAATTTTAAGGAACTTGTAGAGACTTAGACTAGTAAGAAAATAAAAGTGTTAAGGCCAAATAGCACTAGTGACTATTGATCTAAGGATTTTGAGGCATTTTAAAAACATGTTGGAATTGTTAGACATAAGAGAACTCCCTACACGTAATAAAATGTAGCTGAAAGTTTGAACAAAACCAAGTATTGGATTGAGCTAGAATCCTATTAAGCAATGCTAGCCCAAGATAAGAGCTTTGGACTAGGTAGTTAATATTACTTATCACTCAAAAAATAGGTCTCCCACTTCCATTCTTGAGGCATCATATAAGAAGTGGATAGGTGAGAAGATTTTTGTTACATATTTGAGAGTATTTGTTTATGAGATAATTTGTTCTCTTATCAAGGATAATATTCTAACTTTGATTTTAAGGATAAGAAGTGTGTTTTTGTTGGGTATAGTGAAAATGTGAAAGGCTATGAGATTTGGAATTTGCTGACATTGAGGGCTCTCTACTCAAGGGATGTCCTATTTAGGGAATTTATATTTTTATTTAGGGAGGAAAATCAAAGGTAAATGAGAGTCAAATATGCAGTTTGAACACAACAAAAAGGAAAATGCATCTACAAATGAATAAACTAATCCACATGCCATTATGGATAGAAAAGATAAAGGTAAATATTACAAAAAAATGAAGAATAGGATTTAGATGCAGCATGATATTTAACTATGTGAAAGTTCTACAAGACAACAAAACTACCTAATAGATATACTACATTAGATTTCTATTGTGTTTTTTCTCTAACTTGTACTAAAGAACCAAATTTTATAGAAGAATATCTTTCTTCCAAGGAAAATAGTTATACACCTAAAATTAACACATCATCATTTCAAGTTCAACTAATCACTTGACCATTTCCTCTATATTTTCTTGAGTAGATCCCTATTTATTTGATTTATTATCTATTTTTTATTCCATTATTAATTAAATAATAAAATAATATTTAATTAATAAAATCATTATTCATCACTATTCACCCAACTTGTTTCCTAGAATTTAATCATTAATCATCCTTCTACTATCCACCTTAAATGAATCTAAATAATTATTTATCTAAGTTCCACATCCTCATATTAAAAATTAAATAAATATACCTATTTATTTAATCCCATTTTCCCATCCACTTTTCATTAAGTGGGTTATAATCAATTAACCCGTTGATCCCTTGCACATTCCTAACCCTTGTTAATCCCCCAAATCACACACATTCTCCAAAATTGTGCATATCATGGGTCCTTTATATATAAAGTATGGGTCTTTGTACATGTGACATGGGTCAAATATTTGCCCATACCCCCAAGGTAATCCAAAGTATCCCTTCAATCTTGTCCATATTGGACCCCTTTAATATTGGACCCCTTCATCCTCATAAGCCATATGGAGACGTTTTTTGTCTCCTCATCCTCCCAAGTCTCTCAAGCAATGAGAGCTTTTGATCCTTCAACTCAATCTCATCCACCCAATCCCTCTTCCCAAAATCTATCAGTTAGATGCAATACAAGTCATTTATAAGATTCCATGAAATGCATTGTTATGTTGCAGGTAAGAGCATTAAAATATAGTCAAATCAACCATCTTCGAGCACAACCACCATAGTTTGGTGTAACAAGGAGTTGGTGTTGGTGAGATTCCTTTGCATTTTTAATCAATTATTTGTTGACTCTTATGCTTAATCGAAGTGTTGCATATATATTGAGTAGAATAGGTTAATCTAGTTTAACTTGTTCTTGAATGCTCACATTTTATCTATACACATTTGCATGCCCAATGGGACCCACATCCCTTTTTATAATTATTTTAACGTGTCTGTAGCTTTTTTTCCAGTTACGGGTTCTAAATTAGTGTATTTGCTATGTTTTTAGTGTATGTACACTTGAATCAACATATTTACACATCTTCTAGTGTTTTTTGCAACACATAGGGGCCATCCTTCATGGATCAATGCATGTGTAACATGTTTTTTCAAATTTGTATTAAGCTTGGCAGCCTAACAAGGTCATGAAAACCATCTTGTTTTTGGTCATTTTTTAGGCTTTTTTGCCTTTAATCTTATGTTTTTGAACATAAATAGTGTCCCAAGGGTTTATATGTCACCCTAGCCATCTTTTGTGATCCTCAAACATTAAATTTTGTAGGTTTTCATCATGTTTTTTTGGCCCTAATCACAATTCAATGGGTATACATCATGATTTACAATATTTAAAGTTCAATTTTTTATAATCAATCTTTATTTTGGTCACTTTTTAGAGGTTTTAGGCCTCTAATTTTGTGTTTTTGTAGGGAAATAATGTCCTAAGGGTTTATATATCATCATAACCCTCTTTTGTGACCCTCAAAAATTATTTTTTGTTTTCATCATGTTTTTTTACCTTGATCACAATTCAACAGGTCCACAACACATTTCAATGTATCCTCATGTTCAACATTTTTTGCAACCAATCGTCATTTTGGTCACTTTTATTAAGTTTTTTTAGGCCTCTAATTTATTTATTTTTATGGAAAATAGTGTGTCCCAATGGTTTATATATCATCTTAACTCTATTTTATGGCTCGCTAACATTGATTTTTGTAGGTTTCGACTAGGTTTTTGGGCCATAGTCATGTTTTAGTGGATCTACAACATAAATTTGTGTATTTACACATAAATTGGTAGATTTGCAAATTAGTTTCCCAACTTCATTTTTATCACTAGCCACATGTTTCTCTCTCTATTTTATGATAAAAAAATATTATTTAAGGTGTCCTAATGTTCAAATAACTATTCTTCTAAGTTATTTTGTTGGTTTTGCATCCTTTTTTGTAGGTTTATGACCATTTTTTAGGCTCGATCATAGTTTGGCGAGTTTGTAATATCTTGTGGCAGCTCTACAACTATTTCAATGGCTCTACTTTGGTAACATCATATTTTTGATATTTAAGCTTTATTAACCCCCTGGACTAATGAGTTCTTTATTGTGCCCTATCATCCAACATATTCTTATGCAAATAATTGCATGTATAGGTTATAAACTTAAACTACTAACATATTATTTGTAGCAATTGATTATCAAAGATGTATATTTTATTAATAATCTAGACACTTAAATTTATCAAGGGGAATTAGCATGTATGCCATGCTTGTGAGGCCTAGCTAAGTGTATTATCTCTCCTCGCACCTTTTGGTGATGTTGGAGATCACAGTCTTATGTTATTCTCTTTTCCTTTTATCATTTTTATCCCAAGGACTCTAATCGTGTATTCTCTCCCCTTGCACTTCGTGTGATCTTGGGTGATTAGAATAAATTAGATCATTCTTCTAGGGGGCATGCCTTGGGTTTCATCACCAAGGGGACAACACAAAATCTAGCATTTTGTCATAGTATAAAAAAATAATGAATCAAAAGACACACCTCTCGAAAACAAAATATGCCAATATTGGTTAAGCCCCCAATAACCTTATACTTTGGGGAAGGGAAGGGGAAGGGTGGATTATCCTCTTCTCCTAGCAATTTGACATATTTTCCTTTCATCTATGAATTTGGCCTCACATACCCTTGTATTATATTAAGGACACACCAAGAAACCATAATTCAATCTTAGTCTAAGACAAATCAACCATCCTTTCTTATAGTTCACTAGACACAAATCACCCTAGGAAGTTACATCATATCATAGTTGGTCATGATAGTAGTAAGCCATTGGTAGGCATGCATAAGTCCTCCATTGGCTAAGTTGTGGGTAAGGTTGTTGTCCCTACGACTTGAGGTCCTCTAAAAGAGGCTAAGGTTACCCACTCCTCAAAGGTGGTATATCTATGTACCTACAAGGAATGATACACTCACATGAATAATAATAGGTTGTTATCATGCTTAGATTGTCTTATTTTTGAGACCCATGAAACCCCTTTAATCCAAAATCCTTAAAATCCAAAATAATTTGCATGCCTTTGAATGTGATTAAAATTATGATTTTTTAAATATTGCCAAAGGTCAAGCTTCCTAATCCAATACAACTTTCCACAATCCATTTTATCCTAATTATCCAAATCCAAATCAATATCATTCTTAATCTTCTAATTGAATCATCAAACCCAATCAAAGGTCTTCTACCCCATTCATCTAATAATTCCTTTAATCCATCCTAATCATCTACCTCATCATCAAAATCTTAATCAATCCCATATTTTATCTTTTAAGAACCTTAAGTTTATCCACTCCAAATTTGTATCTAATCTAAACCCTTCTTCTAATCCAAAATCCAAACCCCTCATCTCTTCTAATCTAAAGCCCTGAGCAAGTCCAACCAAGAAAATATATATCTAATCCTTAATATTACCCATCCATGTAATCCCTTCTATAAAATAGCCTATACCAATATTAAACTCGACACTTGCCCTAGTCAAATTAAATCAATCAAATCAGTGCTTGCTTGAGAACCTAGCCTATCCCAAGTGGGTAATTGAACAATTCTTATTAATTAAACAATTTGCTAACACTGTTGAAGCTTTACGTGTTTGATGATGCCATCGAATATGTATGCTTTTACCAAGCTTTGCACATGCAAATGGACTTAGAGTTTTGCATACATAGTTTCTATCTTCTTGGAAAAGCTTTTGAGTTTTTAGGGCTTCAATGAAGAAAGCACTTTTTCGTCCTAAAACTCTATTTAAGCAAGCTTTTGGTTTGCATCTAAAGGAGGAAAGACAATTTTCTTCTCATCAAGATTTCGAGACTCAAACAGAGTGCTCTTTCAGTTTTCTTCGTGGATTCGGGATTGGGAAGCACAAAGGCACGCTTTTTCATGGTCCAATCTTCTAGGCCATCACATTTCATAAACAGGTGGTCAACTTTTATAGTTTTCATCAATTTGGGTCCATTTGCTTTTTGCTCCTCTTGAAGATTGGGAAATTTTATATTCCCAAAAATCTGCTTTTTTGGTGCTTTTTTTAGAAGCCCTCAACTTATTCAAAATCTAATGAATTGGGTCTCTTCAAAACGTGATTGTCTACAAAACCCACACCTTAGCGTTTTTTTGGGAATCCACTTTTTGGAGAGAAATGAGTCACCTTTTTGGGGTAGCGAAGATTTCCAAAAATAGAACTAAAAGCAATAGTTAACTTGTTGCCTTTTCCGAGTTTAACTTGCTATTCTTGTTTCATGCTCATCTATTCTTTGTAAAATAGAAAAATCAAATGTATAGTTGGAACTTTCCCTGCTTTTAAATCAATTAATTGATTTTAGCAAGTGGTTAGTTAGTTCTTGTGTTAGATTTAGAAATAAATCTTGCGAGTTGGCAAGTCTAGTCAACTTAAAGCAAGGAGATTTTAGGGTTACCTACTCCATGTTTGTGTATAAATAAGGGCAACCTTGCCCATTATTTTGGAATTGTTATTGTAAGAGCTAATTTTTAAGCCTGTATTGCTGCAAATTGTTCAATTACCGTTCAACTTGTGTCAAGTGTAATCTAGGGTTTGATCGCACATTGTAAGCATGTCTTTGCTACAATATGTTGTCCCAGAAATGTAATTGTTGTTAGAAATTGAGAAAAGTGAAAACTTATGTCTTTTTTCTTTGATTTACTTGCTCGATTTCTTTCAATTTATTGTATTGTGTTTTGCTTATATAGCTTTATTTCAGCTTACATCTTATAAGTACATTGAATCTTCAGGTGTGATTTGAAAGTAAGTTTATTTAAGCTTTTGTGTTAATAAAATCATTCCTCGTTTACTTTTGACTCTCAAGCTCTGAGTTTACTTGAGTTGTTAGAAGCGTCTATAGTTTAGGCCTAGTTGTAGTTTGAAGTGTTGGAAAAGAGAAAACCTCAGCTGCGACGCCAAGAGTTTTAAAACCTTGTGCTCTTAGCTAAGAATAAAAAGATTTGCAGTAGTTTAGTAGTCCTTTTAAGCATCATCAGCGAAGAGGGAGCTTTCCCTTCTAATTCGAAGAGCAGTTTAACTATGCATACTTGTTCGTTTCTAATCTGCATTCTAGAGGTGCAAATTGAAACGCCAATACACTCGACCTAGTTCACCACCAATCAAGCCAAGGAAGGAGACAAGCCATCATATGGGAATTCAAGGAAGGTATTCCAAAGGTTGTATTGCAAGGACACATTGCAAAAGAATGTAGGTATCTTGATCCTTATACCATTTGCAGAGAAGTAACCATTGCAAGTTATTGTGCAAGACCATTACCACAAGGAACCTATGTTTCATAAAAAGGATGAAAGGAGAAGAAAACACTCTCTAAGACAGAAGAAAGAGGAAGCTCAAGATGCACTCACAGGTGGTAAGAATTTTGTTGATTTGAGTATGTTCAAATTTCATAACTATTGCTCTACTACAAGATTGGAGAGAATTGGGATGACAAGTGTTAAAGATATCAACCAAAACTTCACCTAAAACATGGCAAAGGCAAGAATGAGCAGCGACTAGGAAAAGGGGAGAAGAAGCTTACCAGAACACCACGATCAAGGAGAGAATAACATTCACTAGCATTGCATGGTAAGGGGTTGTCATTTAATTATTGGATAGAGGCTTTACTTGGTTTGCAAAGGAGAAAGGATGGGTTGCTTTCATCTGCATGGGCATAAAAGCAGCAGCACTCCAAGCATTTCGTACAAATATAGATATGTTCAAAATGCTAACCCCATTTGTAGAGCAAGGAAGGAGGATTATTCACTCACACTGAGTGAGCATGAAGAGTATGTCTACTTAGAGGTCAAGGAGGGACCAAAAACAATGTGAGATAATGGATCAATTTCGGCCTTCACATTTCTCTCATTGATGATTGGTACTGACATCCACTCATTTATAGAAAGGGTGGGTAATTAGGGCGCTTGATTGCATTAGGGTACTTCACTTCTAACAAAACCAGTAAAATGAATAGGGTGTTGAGCAGCATATAGACATTTTCAGTGTTATACGCATGCATATCTATTCATGGCAATGTTGTCATTTGACATGTAATTTTTTTCCACTTCTTGTATGGTATAGCAAGGAAGGGACGCTAGCATCACTTCTATGGGCCAGGGAGACAATCTGCTTATCATGAATGGGCACAGGAACAAAATGCAACCACTTGGTAATGGCAAGTATGAGCAGCAGAATACTCTCAAAGTCTGTAGCCCATCGAGAATGAAGTATTGGTGATAATTGTAGTCATCCCCTAAACACTAGGCAACAATTTCAATGTCTTGATTGTGTACGTTAGGAGTGAAAGTTCCCATTGCATTGGACAATATAATCGCACAACTAATGCTTTGTGCAACATCAAATACATTTTTTCTCCCAACACACTGGCCTAAATTCAACATCATTTCCTTTGTTAAACTTGCTAATGCATATATATTCACATCATCTTTTTGGCATCTCTCCACATCCTTTTTTTTATTAAAGATAGTTTATAAATATCAAAAAGACTTTTTACATTTTTATATCAGAACTGAACTGTTTAGCTAATTCATGGTTCATAGTGTATCTTTTGTATTTCAAAAAGGAACAGCATTAGGATTTTTACAAAATATTCTTAGAAATGTCGGCTCTCACTGCATCTGTCCATATCATAGCAGCCCAAGGGGGCTCTATTTGGGAAATTTCTGAGTTGGATCTGACTATCTCGACTGTTCCTTCAAATTTAGAGCCTAAAATATAGATTCCTTGTTTCCTTGTGTATCTATTCTGCAAAAGAAGCATAAAAAATTGTTGTAGTCCTTCCACTTAGTGGCCAAACCCACCCCTTATACTTTCTCGATTGGACATTTCCCATAGAAGAGACCATTTCATCTAAACAGGCAAACCTAGAGAGGGGAATATAACTATTCATTCATACCACAGCTCCCCAAGCTCCCATACACTATCAAAACCAGATTTCATGTGACATGTAATTTTATGGCACCAAAGATTCATTATTTTTAAATGCACAAATAGGATGCTGAAATGCATACATTGTCCCCATGTAAATTCTGAGAGATGATAAACGAGATAAATGCCTGCTAAGCTCCTTCAAATTCTTTTCTTTCTGCTGCAATGAACATTATCTTCAATGCAAATATCAGAAACTCATCTTATCTCTTTCCTTTCTCAAGTAGCATCATTATCATAGGGAAGAGTACCACCTCAATTTCCTCATAAATGTATATCTGTTTTGCACAAAGACAGCAAAATTGTTGGGAAAACAGGGTTTAGAATTTAATGTATCATTAAACTGAAAACACTTTGTAATGGACGATCAGTATTGTTTCACCAACCTTCAAAGTGCTTTTTCCAGAAAAATATTCGTTGTCTATCTAAAACAGAAAATACTTGAACAACGTTCCTTTATTTTCTGTGTTTCTTTCTTATATTACAAACAAAGCATTCTTTCATTAACAGTTCTATGACTAGAATTTTACAAGCTATAATATATCCGGATCTTAATATCACTTATTCTTGTCTATTGATGAAAGTGAAATTGTAGATCCCAATCCTTAGCCCTGGCATAACTTTATTCTAAACCTCATCACACTTAGGTAAGTTCAGAAAAAGAAAAATACATCAATTATCCCATCATTTGGGTTGATTTTCAAGAGCATAATTGCAGCTTTAATACAAAAATGTACAGAATTGTTGTACAAGAAAGGATAAGTAAATCCATGCCAAGTGCCAATATTAGTGTTATATATACATTAGTGTTTAAGCACACAATGTCCTCCTTTATTAAAACAGTGTGCATGGGTACTGAGTCAATATTTAAAACACCTAACCAACACTGCCTTCAAGCTTTAAGCTCATAAGTTGATTTACTTCAGCGGCGAATTCAAGTGGGAGCTCATTGAATACATCCCTACAAAATCCACCAATGATAGCTGCTACTGCTTTCTCTGGGTCAATTCCCCTCTGCTGGAAATAGAATAACTGATCTTCCCCAATCTTTGATGTACTTGCTTCATGTTCAACACGGGCTGTAGGGTCTTTGACCTGTAAACAGTCCTCAAATATTAGAAACAAAAGCAAAGCCTCTAGGTATTTCAAGCTTGCAGAAACATCTCATGAAGAAAAATAATTACCATCTTCCCAACCCAATGATATTTAATAGATGTACAAGCCTATTAGATCCATGGATGCTCCCAATAATGTTTTGAACAAGAAACTCACATCCAAAATATATAACAAAAATGGAGAATGTATTACTGTGTAAATCTTGAGAAGGAAAACAACAATGAGGAATTCATTCATTTCCACCTATACAAAGAGATGGCCTTTCCCCTTCTTGAATCTTTAGCATTATTTAATTTCCTTCCATTTACGATCACAAGAAGGTGTTGGAACTAAATTGCAATTATATTCTCCAACCGTTTTTCAGTTGAATATGTAGTGTCTATAAAAAAGTTGACTACACATTATATTCTCCCACCGTTTTTCAGTTGAATATGTAGTTCCAACAAGGTGTTGGAACTAAATTGTAATTATGTTCTCCCACCGTTTTTCAGTTGAATATGTAGTGTCTATAAAAAAGTTGACTACACATCGGAATTGGTAAACAAGCAGTACACATGAGAAGACATGGAATTGATTGCTGCTGATTAAAGACAGTATTTGTGCATTTGATCTTGTGGTGACACCAAGGACATGACTCTTCTAAAAATAAGGGATATAAGATACAAGGACATGGCTCTTCTTAAAGGAAGGGGTATAAGATACCTAGCTTAATGTGCACATGTATTATGCAATTCATGCAATTGTCTGTCATAATTACAATTACAAATTTCTATTCTGGAAGCTAAGTGCAGTGCCCCCCATTAGACGTGAGATGCATCCAAGTACATTTTATAATTTATTTTATATATTGCTGATTTTTCTTTTAAAGTAGATAGTTTTGCATAGGAGACATGATCCAACTATAGATAAGAACCTGACAGGACCAATTGCTTGGAGTTTGGAGCTTGGACATAATCTTGGATAATTGATAGGTTTATGTGAGAAAGACCAACTGGAAATCAGAAATAAAACCTTCACAATAACTTAATAAGAGCTTGCATACCTCTTTAAATCAAAGTGGAAAGTGGGTCAATGCTCTGTTTCACTTCACCCCAATTTGACAAATAAAATATTAAAAATGAATTAAGTCTGCTATCCATGTCCACCAAAATTTCCTTAAATATAGTTTGGAAAATAAAATATTCTTAGAGTATATTGCATTATGTTACACCTTATGTGTTTAGAAACCATAAAGTTTCATGCAAAGCTTGGATTGCATTATAATTCAATGAAACATATCTGCTCCAGTTGGTAGAATATCTATAGAATTTCTTGTAGATGTGCACACTATGAGCTTGCTATGTGTTGTATTTTATCATTTGTTGGTAAGATTTGCATGATGAGAAGCACACATTTGATATAAATTTATAAGTGCTCGAAATCTCACTAAGAATGTCAATAGCAAGTAGGTTTTGTTCCCAAACAGCCCAATATATTGTCGTATGCACTTTACTTATGTCCACTAAAAAGTCTCTCAGTCAATAAATTTGCATAACAATGCTAGTAATGTTGAAAACAGTGTTGCATGACTTACCAGGAGACTCACCCAGACTTGCCCAGACTCGGTGAGTCCTAAGGTGAGCAGGTTGAAACAAGGCCCCAGTTCTTGTGACCCAGGTACCTAGCAAGTCCCAGTGGGTAGACTTGGCCAGGTCTAAGAAAAACAAGAAAAAAAAGCATAAAGTTAAAAAAATGATTAAATGTAAAAGCATGGAAGTCATGCATTTTTTGAAGGGTTTGGAGGACTTTTGAGGTATGGTTAAAAGTGACAAATTATGAAAAATGGCATGTGCCATGATGGTTTGTGTGGTTTCAAAGGCTTTAATTTGGGCTTGGTGGCGGAGGCTGCCCCTCGACCTTGCTAGGACTGTTGCCCCTTGACACCACTAGGGACACTACTCCCAAATCCCTGCTCTTGTTTTAAAAAACAAAACAAAAAATATATATATATATTTTTGGGCCATGTTGAATGGAAAAGCAACATTTTTTGTTTTTCAGTTTTCTCTAATTAAATTTCTAGTAATTAAATTACATTTATACTTCTAGTTTGTTAAAATCCTATCCTAAGTAATGCTCCTAAGGTTGTAACAATATTTGCTGACTTGTGTGAAATACAAGAGCATGACTCCACATATAGCTAGTAATGTTGGGCTGAGGGATACAAGCTTCTTTCTACAATAGTTCATGACTCCATATTGTAATTTTTGGTTTTGATGCCATGGATATCATAATCCATGAGTTTTGTACACCTTAAACACTTGGCAATACTTACATATCTAAAATGTTGTTTCCTTCAACTGAAATTTGCTTTTATACTCATGTGATCAATGTGTACTTGTGCACGTGATCAAAGTAGCCTCTATTTGATTAGTTTATTGTGTCTTTAAAATATAATTATTGAGGGGTAGATGATACAAATTTTAAATTCTTAAAAATATCTATATTTCATGGTTCTTTCAATTTGTCGATTCTGCGTTGAGTTTGGGCAGTGATCCAGGTCCGGGTCAAAAATCAACTTGTTGACTCTATGTTGAGTTTGGGTGCCAAGTCTGAGCCCATGTCAAATATCAGCTTGTCGAGTCTGCATTGAGTCTGAGTATTGCCCTCAAACTGCCCTAAATATTCATCAAGATGCTCAAAGAAGACATTTTAGATGTACAAGAAGGCCAAATGGGACATTTGCATCAGGGGTTAGATCACACAGCGGATGCTATTTCACAGAGAGGTCCATTGGAAAGCATACCTCAATCCGTTCTGGCACAAAACCCATTAGAAAGGAAAGTCGGCAAGACCCTCTTGTTGTCTTGCCGACTAGCAGAGTGTTCTATGTGGTTGAATAAACCAGTCGCTAGGACTTTCGGGTCGCCATGAGTCTTCATGTATCTCTCCGCTCGAAAAGGGGTCATACCGACTGTTGTTCACTGCGGATCTTTCGCTATAGGGTTATGACTTTGGCGAAGGGTCTGGCCGAGGAGGTAGAGTCTTAGCGAAAGGAGATGCCATCGACAGGATGTCTTAGCAACCAATCAAGTCTCCTCAAAATGGTCTAAGCTCGTTGAAGGATTTAGACCTCGCTAGGAGGTCTTGCCGACTAAAGGAGGTCACACCAAAGAAGGTTGTCGTCGGGTGATGCCTTCGGTAAAACTTGCTGACTTCATAGTGGAGTCCTGCTGATGAGGGAGAGTCTCCCTGACTCTAAAGGCTCTCGGCGGAGGAGTTGAGTTCGCCATGATTTTTCAGCAATAAAGAAGAGTCTTCTCAACTGAAATGAGCCTTCGCCAAAGCAAGGTGCCTTTGGCATGAGGTCTCACCGATTTCTTGTGGTCTCACCGAAACAAAAGGGCTCGATGTAACAAATGTGATTGGTGTAGTATGGTGGTTTTGCTGTAGGGTCTCACTGATGTGGAGGGCCTTGCCGACAATGAGATGGTGGTCTCGGCGTGAGATCTCACTGACCAAGCAATGTCTCCCCGACTGAAGAGAAAGTAAACTCATCGTCGAAAGAATAAGGAGCCCGGGGAGAGGTCTGGTTGATAGGACAAGGTCTCGGCGACGGTATGGGGGCTTCGTTGTGAGGTCTCACTGTCGAGGTGAGGTCTCGCCAAAGTGAAACGCTCTCGGCAAAAGAAAGGAATTCGCCATGATGTCTCCCCGACCATTGGAGGTCTCCCCGATAGTAGAGGTCTCGCCAAGAGGAATTGATATTGGCGTAATGTCTCGTTGACGGCTTAGTGTCTCACCGAAAGATGGAGGAGCCCGGGGAGAATGGGGCTGCTCGCCATGAGGTCTGGCCGAGTAAAGAAGGTCTTACTAACGGAGGGGGGCCTTTGGTATAATATTTTGAGTTCAGGTAGAGCTCTCCCCGACCTGTTTGTCTCGCCGACCATTGTGTACAGGAAGGTAGGCTCTCGCCGAAACAAGATGACTTCGACAAGAGGTCTTCCCAACTTGCCAATGTCTTGCCGAAGGAATGATGCTTGAGCTCGAGGAAAGTGATTTGTGTTCGCTATGACATTTTCCCAATAGCAATGGTCTTGGTGACATCTTGTGCAGCGGTATAACTCACGAAGATCGGTATGACCTCCTGTAGACTAAAGGAGCTCTTGCCGAATGCCGATGACTAAGCGATGGAAAGGGATATCGGTAAAAGATCTTAGGGCTCGCCATGAGGTCTTCCCGAAAGCAAAGTTTTGCCGATGGTCTGGGTGACAGCCATTGTGGATGTCGTTATAACTTTGAACTCGCTATGTTGTCTTGTCGATCGTCATGAGCTATGCCGATAACCACTGAAGGGTTTAATCGCATCGGGGAGACACAATTAGTGTCTCACCAACATGCGATTTTAATGGAGTGCCCTTTGACCATCTGGGAATCTACATGGCACGAGTTCAACCAATCAGAAGGAGCTACAGGTGAGTCGTGGCAGTTTTCCCCCCTGTGGACGAGATCAACAGAGCATAAGCAATGTGTATCTACTATGTGAATAAAGCAATGAATCAGATTGATATCCAGAAGGTGTCATCAAGCAACAGAAAGGAAGAGACCACAGGGACAGCTAGGATGTCAACTGGCAAGAGTTGATCGACATTTGTGGTAATGCTTAGAAAGAAAGCAGCTCGGCTGGGAAGATTTGAAGATGGCCACAAGGACCAGAAGTTAATGCTGCAAAAGATCAGAAGGGTTCTCCTAAGGGTGATCTTTCACACCGACATGGACAGCGAGGTTACACTTGAATGCAACATTAACTTCATTGAAAAAGATCTAGGGGCCCAGATCTTTCTGAGACGGATATTTTTGTAAAGCCCTAAGGGACCGACATCTTTTGATATATAGGGCATTTTTGCCTCTTTGTAGAGGAGTTCTAAGGATGCATTCTAGAAGAGTTAGTGATTTTTTTTAACAATCCTTTCTCAGTTGATGTATACTTTGTAACTCATTGGAATCTGGAATATAACATACAGAGATTACCTTGGAAACCAGTGATGGTATTTCATACTGTTTCATTTCTTTTCAGTTTATGTAAGTTTTGAACTGTGTTACCTAAGTCTACAATTTGAACTTTAAGTTGTGAATTTCATCTTTCCTTCTTAAAATAGATGTGCAGATTAAACCTTTTCAAGAATGATGCATAAGTTCACAAAGTTATGTTGAGTAAATGAAATATCTCTCTTTAGTTTCTTAGTGTATGTTTATCTTGTTTTCATTCCATGATTTTTGTCATTTAGGTGTATCACCGCAGGTTTAAGTTTTAATTTTAATACATTCCTTGTTCCCTTTTTCTTTCAAAGAGCAGTAGTTTTAGGTCATAACACAAAGGAAGCCAGCCTTATCCAGAGGTTCATTTCAACTTTAGGTGACCCACAGCCTTGAAATGATCCCATGTTTCTCTAGAAAGCTCAGTTTATAACTTTGCATAGGGTGCATTTTATAGAGAACAATAATATTATTTAAAAAGGTAATTAGAATGTATATATCTCTAATACATTTTTCAACCCTATTGTTGAATATCAATATAAACACATTCAAGTGTATACCCTAACCCTAGGGAATAAACTAATCTCCTACTTTCAAAGGTTATAAACAATCAAGAACGTAAGCTCTCCACCCATGGTTAAACTACCAAATAAAGGTATTCATAAAATAATATCATACTGTAAATAGTAATGGCATGATACTTCTAAATCAAGATTTCCATCCCTTTCATTGCCAAGGAACATAACTTATTCAAATAATACAAATAACATACTGTATTTTAGATATTATCATAATACCATATTCTAGCTTATCTTTGCTATAATAATCAAGCAATATAATTATGATAACAAAATATCATATCCCATCTAGCTTATAATTAGTCTAGCTAACTGCATAAGCAATCTAGCTAATTGAACTTGCACTCATATATTTTTCAATGGCAATAGTATGCACACAAATAATAGCTCAAACACTTTCAGACAACAATAATACTTAGTTTCAGAATTAATAAGAGATATAGAGATAGAAGCATGCTCAGTATAAATTATCCGCCAACAAATATCTTGAGACTCCTTGCTCAATGCAAATGGTTTCGCTACTACCTCCTCTAATTTCAGCTCTTGTTGTTGTTCTTAGTTGATAATTTCAGCTACACAACTTAGCCTATCCTCACACTAAAACAAGTATTCTATGCTCTCAAAACTCACAATTATGCTACTCTCAACCTACAAAATAAACTACTCTCAAACTCCCAAAAAGAATACAAAATGAACAATACAAATGCACTTAAGAATGAACAACTAAACACCAAGATATTGCCTTCTATTTATACAGAAATGGACAATAGTCTTCAGCTAAAGGTAAGTTAAGTTTCACACCACCTCTCTTCTCTTTTCTAGCCATGGGCATTGCTGGTCAAAATAGTTACAGATTTATCTCTTAAAAACACTCAAATGCCATGACCCAACTAATTATTTCAACATGTGATTTGTTGTTCATTATCTCAACAAAAATCTCACATAACACGTATGGAGTCCAAATCACAATCAGTTTATACTCCTCCCTAATTCATGGCTTAATCAATCATATTACATGATCTTTTACCAAGTTAAAGCTCTATTTTGGGGTTGCTCATGGGTTTTATAAACTACTGCTTGAATACTACTTCATCATGGCTTTTACATTCACTTTAATCTTGCAACATGGGTGCCTATGCTGGTGGCATCTTTATTGGTTAACAACAATTTTTAAAAAATGATTCCAAACAACTATAAACTTCCTACGCCACTTTGCCTTTGGCGTGTCATTTTGACTCATTCAAATGTGAGGTTACTCAACCTTAATGTGGTTGTCTTTGCATACTTTATAACAACAATAACATGCTTATATATATATATATATATATATTCACATAATTATATTTTTATATCCGTCAACTACATATATATGTTAATATATATGTATATATATATTTGTCATTTAATTAAATATGTGTATATATACATGTATACTAATGTATATATATTATCATCATTTTAATATCACACACACACACACACACTATATATATATCCATGTGAATACGCATATGTATGATGTATGTACGTATGGGTACATACATAGACATTTCTATCTATGTATACTCATACACACATATACACTCATATATATGGGTTACCACACACACACACACACACACATATATACATATCCATATCCATATATATATATATAGTTAAGTACACAAAATATATCTCATTCTCATCAAAATGATTTTAACACTATGACTCAAATCGACTAAACAATCAAAGACAATCAAAGACAATCATCCAAACATTTGCATCAACACAAAAATAATTTAGCATGATTTAACACTTACCAATACAAAGCTCAGACTGATTTGACAAGGCTTAGCTAACCTAGGCAGTGTGTGTGTGCATCTACTCAGATGGGTACAACAATAGTTTCCATACCAAACTCCTCTCTTGGGTGATACTATCCCTCCCCCTCTGGAGGATTTGAACCTTTACTACATCCAACTTAGTGCAACATGTATGTAGTCAGCTAATACATATAAATCATATTCATCTAATATCAAAATCATCATTTAAGCATTTAAAGAGTAATTCATCATAATGCATGATGAGTCCAAATAATGGCTCAATTTTGATAGGGTTTATCATATATTTGTTGTTGTTACTATGGACTTAGCACCTGGTTATTGACACTCTTTATGTTATTCCCTTAATTTATGAACCTTGGGCATGAACTTATCCTTGTGACTTTCAATAATATTAACCTACTATGTGATATATCTATGTTAATTTTACATGTGATTGAACGAATGTTATTCTAAGGTGATTATGGATATGCAATTGATTTGTGTGCGCTAATGTCATCGTGCAGGTTTACATTAAGATGTGGATTAAATGAAGCTTGCAAAGAGGAAGAATTCCATGCCAGTTGGTCCATTGCTAAGGAAGTCAAAAGATGGTCATTAAAGAGGTCAATGGAGGGAAACTCTCAATGGAGGGAAACTTCCAATGGAAGGAAACTCTCAACTCGTGTGGAAGTTGTAACTTACCTTTAAATGATCATGTTTATTAGTTGAGCAAATCTAGGGGGTGTTGTGTTGGATTTTTATTGGGGCAAGTCTGCTTTGTCTGGCACATGCATAACTTCCTCCCCATTTTTTCATGCTTCCAATAAATGGAGTCCTCCTATTTTGTTGGAGTCGGTTGTCTAGTTAGTTAGGAATTAGTTATAAGCTTTTCTCCTATAAATAATGGTTAGATGCCTCTTTTCACAAGGTTGGATGTTATGAGATTGTACATGCATTTTTAGTTTCAAGTAATATAGTCTTATTGTTGATATGATGTAATCATGTTTTCACTAAATAAAATGATATTTTGATTTGTTGCATCTGAGTTAGCTTAGGGAAGACACATTCAAGGGGGCCCACTTGGTGATAATTCCATCCATTTATTTTAATAGTTTTTTTTTTGTTCAATAATTAGTTTCGATCTCAACAGTTGTATGTTCCTGCAACCATTGGAACACTGTTTTGTGATTGTTCTTGCAGCCAAGGCAGACAGAGTAACTTCATGTCTGTTTGCTGAGATTTCTATTTTTGTCATCCATTTTCAATTCAGTTGTTGATGCTCATTTTAGTTGATAATTCATGCTCAGTACTTATGTTAATTTATTTCCAATATTTTATTTTCAGTACTGTTCCCTTTCTAGTTGTAGGATAAGGATAGCTACAATTGAGTTCTAGTGCACATACAGTGCTAACCCATTTCAAGTTCACATCCCTAGGTTGACAATGAAATGAACCTTCATGATGAGCAAGATAACTACTTAGTGCAGATATCTAATCTCTAAGTTATAGCTTTAAGGGCTTAGTTATTGAACCATTAGAGGAGGCCAACAATGCATATTCATACATTCCATTCATCCATTGAACATATTAAAGTCATAATCTTGCATTTAAAATCATATTTACTCATAAAGGTAAAAATAATTTGGTAACTTAGAAATGGGGTGTAACATACCCTCCCCCTTAAGAATCATTGTCCTTGATGATGTAAAGTATCATAGCATATAGATAAAGTTAAATAAAGGTTTTACTTTCAATTTTCTAAATCATGTAAGAAATAGGTAAATGTTAATTTTAATCTCATAATAATCTTCCCTAGTAGCACTACCCTCTGCAATCTAATCCTTGCATTGAGTGGCCCTGCCAATGCATTGGAAGAACTTATGTGCTTCAAGCAAGCTTTCTCTCTTAAGAACTATACATCACAAGTACACTAGTAACGACTCATATGTACATCACAAGTACATTAGTGACTAGCTCATACCTATTACATATACCACAATGATTGGAAAACACATTCACCTTAGCTAACACACACGCTTGTCCTTAGTGCATCCCAAATAGGAAAGGAATTTTGATGCATTGCGCACTACACCGTGGGTTCCATCCTTTTTCTTCGGACTTATGCACCATTGGACAACTCAAAAACCAAGAACAACCATCACTGGCACTAATGTCCATCTCGAGCATAATAGTATTATTCTTAGACACTTGTCAATCTCAAGCATAATAGTACTATTCCTTGATTACTATCCATCTCGAGCATAATACAACCCCTAGACACCTCTCAATCTTGAGCATAATAGTATTGCTCCTTGAATCATGCTTTGCATTAACAAAGCTTTCTTGCCTATCATTCTTCTCCGCAAATTTCTTTCCTTGATCATCCTAATCTACTCTTCCATTTTTTACAACATTTCTAGACTAAAGTTAATCCTATTTCCTAGCTTGTCCTAGCTTATAGGAATTCGGCCCTTTCTTCCACATAATGTTTCAAATGGATCAATTTTTTTATTGCAGATGATAGGAATTATTGTAAAAAAATTATTCTACAAATCCATCAGGACTTGGTTTACCCATTTCATCTAACTAACTATCTCAGGGTGATAAGTTGAGCTTATATTCAATTGATTTTTCAACAAGATGATTATGGCTTACTCAAAACCTTAACGTTACTTGCCTATCCTTATCTAAGATAACCTTCTCAAGAACATCATGCAATCAAACACTACTTTACACAAATTTGTAGTTAGGACTGGTGCCCTACTTGACAAATTTTTCAATATGAATTTGGCTACCTTGATGAGCATGCCCACCACTACCAATTAACATTATGACAAATCCTTGACATAGGAAGATCAAAACTATACTAATGATTTGCCATTTCCTCTTTGGAATTTCATGAGAATATAAAAGTCATGTCGAGTGATGACATCATGTCCTCACCTTTTGGCATTTTGGACAACTTGCCACTACCTTGCAACATATCTCTCGGTTTCCTTCCAGAATATAGTGGTTTCACATCAAACAATAACTTTGTCATTCCAAATTGTCTTGAATATGACATCAATTTACCACACCTTATTCCTTAACTCCTCGGAGTCTAGTACTTAGGTTCTTCCTCTAATTCTTAGTAGTCCATTTGAATTAAATGAAACATCTTCCTTGGACTTTTGTCACACTTGATTCTTGAAAATATAATAAATAAGTCATCGAGGAGATATGTCTCCTTCGACATTGGGGCATCACAACTTAGTTTTTCTTTCCATTTAAATAATTAATTTCAAATTCATAGTTCAATTTCAGCTCAATCCATCTCCTCTAACGAGTATTTAAATTGGTTGAGTAACAATTCTTTTTAGACCATGCTGGTTTGTTATTAACTCCATAAATTGTCCAAACAATTAATGCATACATAGTTAGCAAGAATAAATGATTTCCAGTAGCACAAAATCATGTGGAGCATGGTTTCATTTATATATCTTCCATTTCCTAATTGTTAGGTGTTAACTTTCCTTTCATAATTAAGAATCCTCCCTAACTTTTCTCAAGGTATCAAAGATAACCAAAAATTGATCTCTCAAATCAAGAACTTAAAGAATTGGTGTCGTGGTTACTTCTCTTTTATTTGGTCAAAATCCTTTGAATTTTTCCTGATCATTCAAATCTTTCGCTAATAGCTTCTATAGCTTAGCCTTCAATTCCAACAACTGTGTTGCAGTCATAAGAAACTTTAAATATAATGTTTTTGATTCGAGAACCACATCTATGGAGAAATCAAAAGTTTTCTCAAACTAGAATTACATCATCAAACTTTGTTGAATAAGTACATTTTTGTGTCCACATATTTCTCTTCTTCCCCTCGTTGGTGTTTTCGAGACTCATAAAACATTAATATTCTTAAAAGTTAAATTCTTGGTATTCATCTATTTTCTCCAAATTGATCATATTGATTTAACATTCTTCTTGTAATCTTCTATCCCTCCAATTTGACTGTATGGGTTAACATCATTTTACTTAGACTTCTTTAGTTGAATGAATACTACTTGCCTTTCTTACCCTCGCTAGGTATACCTTACAATTGTTCCCAAGGTTATTTAATTATTCTTCTGATTGGGCAACATAGTCTCCTTTGTTGGAAGAATGAAGAAGGTGCCCTTCGAGTTTATTTTCATTGATGCCAACATTAGTTGGTAACTAATTAAGTAAACTGTGCGTCCATGTTGATCCGGTATTTTGGTCTAGAAATCTTCTTAGTAAAAGGGAATTCTATGATTTTTTGATATGTTGCATAGGAATGAGAGTTACAAGTATGAACGAGTTTTCAGTGTGAGTGTGATCCGATTGAGCTATCCAGGTGACAGAAGTTTGGTATTCCTTTAGCTGACAAGGTTTATCTTTTTTTTGTTTCTTTTTAGGTCTGCCCAACCTAACAATTTGATAACACGTTTTGTTTTATGTGCCAAAATGAATTTTTTATTAAGCCGACAAGACTTGTGTATTTTGAGTGTTCCCTCAATTAAGCTGACCTAATTGATAAAGGAAGTTATGCCTATGTATATATTTATGATGGTCAAAGCGATGAAAGAGTGATGAGGAGATATGCAAGTAATGCGACAAGTATAATAGTGTGAAGTTACTAATAGTGATTGTACACCAACAACTAGAGTAGACTTTTGATAGTTACAGGGCATAACCAAAACTGCTTTCAACACTTTGTAGGTGCACTTCTCCAGTTCATTTTGGCAGTGAGCCACACCCTTTTGTATCTTAGCAATAAGCCATATTTTGTATTCAGGTTGTGAGCCTTTCAAGGACAGTGAGTCCTGGCAGTGAGCCTTCTAATATCTTATAACCGGTTATAATATATTGTGAGCTAATCCTCACCATGGTTTTTCCCACCTTTGGGTTTTCCACATAAAAATCTTGGTGTCAATGTGTTATGATCTCTTTTATGTTTTGGCTTGCAATTAGATGTGGATTGATAATCGGATGGTTAATTATTAATTTTTCTAGTAGAATATTCATTCACCCCCCTCTCAGTATTCAGTGTATTCAATAATTGGTATCAGAGCCTAGTTCTTTTGAAAAAGTCTTACAGCTTGAGGAAGGTCCCGAAATTTGAATAAATGGCTGGAAAATACTATTATGCTTCTCCAGAAGAAAACTCTGTATCTAAAGAGATCCATGTTGCCCTTGAGGAATTGGACAAAAGCGAGGATGAGAAGGAAACTCTGAAAGGAAATATAAAGGAATCAAATGATTGTATCAAGAAGCTGAGAGAGCAGATCAAAAAAGTCAAAGATAGACATAGAGAAATTAGTGATCAACTGAAGAAGGCTAATGAGGATATTACCAAACTAAAAGTGCAAGTAGAAGAAAAGAAATGAATTGAGGGATGTCAGAAAGTTGAGATCCAGAATAAAATTAATGAATGTACAAAGCTTGAACAAGAAGTGGTAACCCGAAGAGCTGATCTGGTGAAAGCAAAAGCTCATGAAGAAATATTCAAGACAAGTTCTACAATGCTTGATGAGTTGATTACATCTCAGAAACTTCCTAAAGACAAAAGTGGTTTAGGACTTGAAGAAGGACAAAGATCAAAGACTAAACTGATTCCCAACAAAGTGGAAAATCAAAAGAAACTTCAAGACAATGCTTATCAAAGCAAGAATCAAAGGAACAATACCAGAAGGATTCCCATTCGACAACCTAATGCTCAAAGGTACCCATCTTTTAATGGTTTTTTTTCTCATGCAATAAATTTGGACATAGAGCAATAGAATGTAGAAATAGAATGAACCAAAATAGAATGAGTTAGAATGTTGGATTATTTACCAAACAATGCTATGTTTACAACAAGTTTGGACATAGAGCTATCGAATGTAGAAGTCAGATGATGATGAACATGTTTAATACTAGTAGAAGGATTCAATCTTTTCAACGCTATTACTGTATAACTGAAAATATGTTATACTTCTGTGAATCCTTGCATGCAGGGATACTCAATAATGAGTCCTTGCAAATCAATTCACAGCTCTCTATCCGAGAAGAGCAGAGATTGATGTTGTGGCCCTCAGATTAACCCTGTTACCCCTGCAAATACAATCTCGGAACGAGAGATTCAAAGAGGAGAAACAAGAATGCCAATCTCCATGAATCATGTTCTTGCAATGCAACAATAAAAACTAATCTAAATGACTGTAAAATGTAATAAACCAAACTAATTTATTGAAATGAAACTTAATCTACATGCAATGCCATAAATGAATTATTTTGCAAATTAATTTACTATGAAGATTAAGCTAAAATGCAATATTAAACTATATGCTCTAAAAATAAGATGCTTATATAATCAAACTAATGTAATCTCAAATGATAAAATTCAAATTTGCAGCATAAGTCTGATGTAAAAATTCGTGATTCTTTCTTTTTTTTTTTGAAATGAGAATGAGAGGGCTCATTTTATAGGAAAAAGTAGAATTGAAGGAAAATTCAGAAGCAATGTGGGATAAATAGAAAAATAGAAACAAATCTTGATTGGAATTCTTTTTTTAGTTTATTTCCCTTTTAACTGATTTGTTTCCTTTTTTTCATCACGGGATATTCTTGAGAGGATATTTCATTTATTTTATTTATTTAAGATGATAATATCTCTTTTAATAAAATAAAATAAGATTATATAATTTAGAAATGAATATTAATAAAATAAAATAAAATTATTTAATTAAAAATAGATTTAATTAAATAGCATCATTTTATTTAAGTAATATTAACTTCAATTAAATAACATTATTTTATTTATTAAAAGGGATTTATTTCTTTTGATTAAATAAAATTAATGAAGCATTCAAACCTTAGGGAAAATTGAAACATTTGAAATAGTTATGAATTGACTAAGAAATTTGATTTGAAAATGCGACAATCATTGATTCAGAAAGTTGATGTTGACAAATTAAATAAATGGGGCCCAAAGTCTAGGTGACCATTTTAGGTTGCATACATTTGCCCCTCTTTGACTAATGTGAAGTCGACTCGGGATCACATGCAGTCAAAGAATGAAGTTGCAATGTGAGATCGATTTGGGATCACAAAACAACTCAGATGTGAGGTCGACTCGGGATCACATCTGGACAAACATAAATAAAAGGCCTTTGAACATGAGGTCGATTCGGGATCACATCCAAAGTGAGAGATAAGAATCTCAAGCAAGGTTGCCCCAAGAGAAGCAATTGATAAATTGATAAAGTTGAATCAAGGATTGATGTTTGATAGGTACTGCCCCCTCGTGATCGAAATCGAAATGAGATAGAGGAGAAATAATAAATTGAAAAATTTGATCAAATCAAACAAAAGATAAGGTTCTTGATGTAAGATGAAAAATATAAGAATCACAGAACCCAGGTAGATCAGCAAGAAAATTATGCCCTAAGGTTGAATTAGAAGAAAAGAAGTGGGGTGAAATCGAATGGAAGATAGAAGTTTGGAAGAAATGGAAAGAAATGGAGAGAAGGAAGAGAATCTTCTTCAATAAAGAGGATGCATCAAAATCAATCAACTGTTTAAGACAGGGAGTTTCGATTGAGATCACGAAAGAAGATAAGGAAATGAAGAACGTGATCACAGTTGATGAAAAATCCACAAGAAAGATGAAGGAAACCCTCTCAAACCCATAATACAGCCTAAAAGTGAAAATTAACATGAAGTCTAAATAATGCAAGCTACATGAAAATGCAAAGGTGTACTTGCAATAGGGTAACATAGGTTTTTGTGTGTTCATCATTCATTAGAGAATGTAAGAGAACTTATTTTCATCATTGGGCCATTATTACCGGACATCGGACAATCACATAATCATCACTAGTCACAAACGCAACTATGAAGATATGAATGTGATTTATATCAGCGTGGAATGTGGAAAGATTCTAACATGAGCATCAAAGACATGAAGGTCAAGATGACTACAATGTTAGCTTACCCAATTTAATGTAGCAAAACCATGCTCGCATCAAGACATAAACGCCAAGATTACCATGAGAATGGTTGTGCAAAAACATTCAAGGATGATGCCATAAATCTCTTAAGTGTGTCAAGTAGACAACAAGAGATACTGAAGAGGTTCAAGACAACACCCATAAGCAGAAAGCAAATAAAAACATGCCCCATGCCCCAAGTCCTCTAGCTATGCATCACGGAGAGACTTATTAGACAAGGACACTCAATGAAAATCAATATCAGTCAACACACAAAGAAAAGATCATGGCATATCTCGAGCATTAAGTGTTGCAATTAAAAAATTTTAAGTGTGTAAACTAATACTGAGTTCCAAGGATAAGGATCGAATGCTTGCAAGTAGGTAAGATCACATGACTGAACTGGATAAGTGTTGAAAAACACACGATGTCAGGGGTTGTGTTGAAAAACACAGTTGGGTTAGTGTTGAAAAACACCGTTTGCGAGGTGTCCTAAAGACAAGCATATCCAAGAGACCAAAGCTAACACAGTGATGCCCCTAGACAAAGACAAAGACCAATTCCAAACCAAGGCAATAAGGACAAGGCATGATGGAGAAAGGCTAAGTGTCGAGGATGCATGCTAAGAAATAGGGATGCAAAGGCCTCAAGTAGCGCCTGTTTCTAGGTTTTCACCACTTGGAAGAATTTTTTAGGACTTTTTATATATATATATATATTTTTGTATTTTTTTGCTACCAAGGCACCTGTTTCCAGGTTTTCACCAAGGCATTTTTTTCTTTTTCTTTTTTGTTGAATTTTTTTGTATTTTTCATTTTTTTTTGTATTTTTTCAGCATCATATTTGAATTTTTGGATTTTGCCCAGTATATCGTTTTTGTAATTTTTTTGAGTGCAGTATATACAAAGGATGCCCCCAGACAGAACGGGCATCAAGGATAGAACTTCTTCAGGTGCAAAACATTGATAGGCTCAGGGAGCTGCTCCCCCTCTTCAGTAGATAGTAGATAGGCACCTATGCCAAAAGTTGCTATGATGATGTAGGGTCCAAGCCAATTAGGTTCGAATTTTCCCTTCTATTCTCGATTATGTTGGTTCTTAGGATTCTCTCGCAGGACAAGATCTCCTACTTGGAATTCTCTAGGGCGAACCTTTTTGTTGAAGGCTTTGGACATCCGCTTTTGATAGACCCTCATATGGTCAAATGATGCTTTACGCTTCTCATCAAGAAGTTCCAATTCTTGCAATCTCATGGCGCGATAGTCTTCATCTGTAACTAGACCTTTGAGAGAGACCCGAAGTGATGGAATCTCAACCTCTAAAAGTCTTGTGGTAGCAGTATGTGAACAAAGGTAGCCCAGTTGGTCTGAATACTGGTTGTTGCAGTTGGTTATCTGTAATTCAATCTCACCATTCTTATGGCTGACCATGCAAAATCTTGAGAATGGTTTTGTTTGAAGCCTCTGCCTGACCATTTCCTTGTGGGAAGTAAATGGAGGACCAATGTTGCTTTATCTTGAATCTTTGGAAGAGTTCTTTAAGGTCCTTGTTTTTGAACTGACCTCCATTGTCAGTGATGATCTCAGATGGCACTCCATATCGACAGATGATATGGTTTAAAATAAATAAAGACACTGTCTTGCCTGAGGCAATAGAAAGTGGAACGACCTCTACCCATTTTGTGAAGTAGTCGATAAGCGGTGATAATGAACTGTGCCACACGATGAGTTGGATATAACTGAATCAAAGAGCCCGCTTGTGGTAGCGATGAGATGAAGAATTAGCTCTTTCACGGGCATGTCAGTGTCCATGTTTCCGACATTTCACAAGACTTGGCAAATGCTCACATCTATATCTGCATTGTAGGCCAATATTGCTTTGCCCTAAGCAACTTCTAGCCATGGAAAGATAGTAGAATGTCTCCACATATACCTCGTGGATGTCAACTAGCGCTTGATGATTCCTCCTACAAAAGCACTAAGAAGTGTTCCATCTAGACCCCTCTATACAAATCACGAGAGATGAGGAATGGCGAGGCGTTGCGGATAAGGTTCTTCTTTCGGATCAGGTTAAATGTAGCCGGGATGATGCCATCACGAAGATATGAGTCATGTTTTCCTCATGATTCATAGTTGACAAAGGGTACAAATGGTATAGCTTTCCAGGTGATTCCAAATATGGGTTCATTAATCTTCCACGATTTATGTCTGGACTCATGTTCCTCTAACTAAAGAAGTGAAGCAAGGGTGGCCATAGCATCAGCTGCTTTGTTCTCAGCCCTAGGGATTTGCTGAAAGGTGACAAAAGTAAAATACCGTCTCAATGAATCAACCATTTTTTGTAAGGTACCAACTTGTCATCTTTTGTTTGGTATTGTTCATTGACTTGGTTGATGATCAGCTGAGAATCCCCATAGATATGTAGTTCTGTGATATTCCACTCTATAGCCATTTTTAGTCCATTTGTCAAAGCCTCATACTCAGCTATGTTGTTTGTGCATGGAAAGAGTAACTTGTAAGATTTAGGAATAGTATACCTATGAGGAGAAACAAACAACACACCAGCTCCAGAACCATTTTGCATGCATGAACCATCAAAGAATAGTTTCCAGGATCTTTCAGTCATGTACATAAGATGCTCATCTGGAAAGTTGACTTGAATGGGCATATTATCTTGAATAGGAAAATTAGCCAGTTGATCTGCAATAGCTTGGCCTTTGATTGATTTGCGCTCAATATACTCTATGTCAAATTCAGAAAGAATCATCATCCATTTAGCAAGTCTACCCGTGAGAGCAGCTTTACCGAGCAAGTATTTGAGAGGATCAATTTTTGCTATGAGGTGTAGGGTGTGCGCGAGCATATAGTGTCATAATTTTTGAGAAGCAAACACTACTGCGAGGCAAGCTTTTTCAATACTAGTATAATTAACCTCATAAGAAACAAGAGTGCGACTAATATAATATATGGCCCTTTCTTTCCCTTGTTCATCTAATTGAGCCAACAATGCCCGCAGTGAAGATTCAGTAGCTGAGACATATAAAATGAGAGATTTTCCTGGAATGGGAGGCATTAAAATGGGAGGATTTTCTAAGTATTCTTTAATTTGATCCATGCTCTTTTGGAAATCCTCATTCCAGACACATTGAACACCTTTATGCAAATTTTTGTTGAAAGGTTGTGCTCTATCTGCCAATTGTGAAATAAACCTCCTTATGGATTGAAAGCGCCCTTGAAGACTCCTCATTTGGCTAACATTTTTGGGAGGTGGCATGTTTATAATGGCTTGAACCTTTTCAGGGTCCACTTCTATTCCTTTAGCTGAAATGATGAATCCCAATAATTTTCCAGAAGTAACACCAAATGCACACTTTTTTGGGTTTAATCTTAGTTGAAATTGTTCCATGCGATCTAGAATCACTTCTAAATCAACCAAATGTGTTCCTCTTCTCTTAGACTTAGCCAAGGTGTCATCCACATAATCTTCCATATTCTTATGCATCATGTCATGGAAGATGGTTGTCATAGCTCTTTGGTAAGTAGCTCCTGCATTTTTCAATCCAAAGGGCATGACATTCCAACAATAAGTACCCCAGACACATGTGAATGCGGTCTTTTCTTGATCCTGGGGCTATCTTGATTTGATTATACCCGGAAGAGCTTCATCCATCGAGAATAGATCTCATATCTACATTTGTCCATGTCCACTATCATGTCTATGTTAGGAGTGGGAAATCATCCTTTGGGCATGCTTTCTGTTAAGATCTCTAAAGTGCTGTCTTGATTTGAATGGTTTATCGGGTTTGAAAAGCAGTCTGATGTTGAAATCCAGTCGTATAGTCTATGGCTCTAATGAATCCTGCACGAGGAGCTTTTCAATTGACTTTCACTAAAGAGCTATGTAGAGATTTTCTCAACCTGTTTGTTGGTTTCACAGGCTATGGATAAATGATGCATAATAGTTAGTGTCAACACGGCATGCAGGTATGTCATGGGGATTAATTTCTTTCTTTTGGAGGAACTGCGGTGTAAACTTTCTTTTCTTGGTGATAAAGATTTAGCCAAGTGTACAATTTTGTGAACTCCCTCTGTGCCCAAATTAACAGCTTCTGTAGGTTCAACCAATACTGATGATCTATCCTGGAAATAGCTTGGGAGACCATCAAGTACCTTATCCGTAGGTGCCTCTGGGAGGTTTTCACCTTTGGATACATCTTTTATTTTTACTTTTTTTGGTTCTGACACCGCCACATAGTGGTTTTCGCCATCAGAACTCTTATTCTTTTTTTCTTTTCTTTTTATCTTGTGACTAAGGTACTTGATGTCAAGTTCTGTCATACTGGTAGCCGGTTCACTGGTGGAAGAGACTACAGGTTCAATAGCATTTAGATAGCAGGTGATCTCATAGTCATTGTGAAATGTCAAGAGTTGAGGCTCTTGGTACCGTTGAGACCAATCAATAAGGTTGGGGTGAACAAGGGGTAGGTTAATGACCGGTTCAAGATTAAGGATATAGGTGGTGTCATCTCTGGTGACTGTAGAATTGGAATCTGTCAAGTTTCCCTCTAAAGTGTCTAAATCAGAACTTATCCTAGCAAGCGAAGAATCGTCTACTAATGCGACATGTGGGTTCCAATCTTCTAATCTAACACATGACTCGTCAGTTACATCAGGTTGAGAACTATAAGCATGGACAGCGTCCATATCCAAGTCAACTGTTGCATCTGAGAGTGAATCCCATTCAAACTCATGAGAGTCTATTTCTGAATTATTGTTGGAGCCTCGTGATGTAGAAGCCTCAAGATTTAGAAGAGGCTCCTCTCTTCTAGCAATTTGCTCAATCATAAAATTATCTGAACTATTACCATCCGTTGCAGCTGGGATGGAGACACTATCCATAGTCAATCTTGTATTCATATAGTCACTATCTATTGCAAATGAGATAGGAGGACTATCAATTATTAAATCTCTTGAATCTCCCCAAAGGAGATTTGTTGAAGGTACCCAATCATCTGTTATGTCTTGTTGATTGGTCAAATCTGGTACATATTCTATGTCATCTTTACTATCTCGCCTATCAGAAATGGGGACAGTGCATTTATTCTTGTTCATAAAGCCTAGGCCAACCGGTTTCTTAGACTTACGTGCAAAAAGATCATGATTGAGTGGTTCGGCTCTAGCATCTAACCTGTGACTAAGAGGGCCATATCCTGGATAACCCATCTTCTTGACAAAAGTATATCCTCTCCCATAGTACTTAGGAGAGGGGGAGAAATTTTCATTGTGCTGGTATTTCTCCTCTTTGTATATCCAATCTCGAACAACTACTTCCTCTTTTTCATCTTGTATTGGTACTGAGGATTCAACAAACTTGTCAAATATTGTCATTGCTGAAGATGATGGTTTCATCTCCTGTGAAGGCTTTCCATATGTCCTAGGGGAAACATGCATCTTTGCAAAAGAGTCAAGTTGATACCCCCCCATGCCAAGGTCTACTGACTTAAATTTGTTTTGACAGTCTGCTAAAGTTGTTTCATAATCCTCTGCTGCTCGGTTAAGAGGGACATGAACATTAGCTGAGATTGAGTTAATTGATAAGGTGTTATCCCTTGGTATGCAAATTTATGTTCCATTGTAGGGGAACTTAACACACTGGTGGTAGGTAGACGGCACTGCCTGCATATCATGAATCCATGGTCTACCCAGTAAAATGTTGTATGCAAGGGGTCCAGTATCAACAATTTGAAACAAGATATCTTTCTCAACTGGGCCAATCCTGACAGGAAGGACAGCCAATCCCTTAGAACTTCGTTCTGCCTCATCATAGGCCTTTATGGTGATCTTCTTTCTAGTGTCGATCACTTGCTCTGAATAGCCCAAAGTTTTTAACAAATTCAAAGTACAAATATTTAACCCAGCACCCCCATCAATCAACACGCGCCTGACACGGGTTTTATGAATCATGACTTCAATGTGAAGGGCGAGATAGTGTGGATGGCTTAGGGATTTGTCATCATCTTCAGAGAAAGAAAGGTAATGTGGGCTAGTAATGTGATTCACCATGCCTTGGAATTGGTCTATATCAATGTTGTTGGGGACATTTGATGTGCGCAAAGCGTCCTCAAGGATCTGCTTATGCCTAGGGGACAACTCTAGAAGCTCTAAGATTGAGATTTGTGCTGGAGTTTTCTGTAACTGATCTACAAGATTGTAGTTTGGTTTGAGAGCAGTGGCGGACTTTATAGTGACATTCTTGGATGCCACTTGCTTGGATTTATTGGATGGACCTGAACTAGGCCCTCTGAGAATAATAGGGGCTTGACTCCTGGTAACAACATTAAGGGCTTGGGAAGATAACCTAGAATGAGGACCTCTCAGCACCACAACAGGTTGGTTATCAAAAATAGGGGGAGATTCATAACCATGCGGGTCTTTACTCCTTATCATATTAACACTTGGCTCCACAACTTCAAGCATGTTTATCACATTTTCTGCCGTTGTATAGGTGTAGTTGATTGCAGCTTTGCCATTCTGTGATTTAGAGGTTTCCCCCTTGTCGTAATTAGGCAAAGGTTCCTTAAAATCCTTATGATCAGCATTGGTATTTGGGCCATCAACTTGAAGCTTTCCACTTTCTATAAAATCTTGGATGATATGTTTTAATCTCCAACAATTTTCAACAGTATGGCCAAGGCCATTATGAAATTTACAGAATGCCTTGTCATCCCACCAATGTGGCTTAGGATCTGGAATGTGAAATTTTGTAGGATCCTGAGGATGTGCCAAGTTGTTAGCAATGAGAGTTTTGAGAATATCCTCATATGTGTCACCCAATTTGGTAAATTGCCGCTTGTGGTTTTTGGGCCTTTCCTGATATCTTAGTTTACTTTCTTGTTGTGGAGGTGCATTAAGCTTCATTGCTTGCACAACCTTAGTCAAATTAAGAACACTTTGATCTCTTGATTGGGAAGAATCCACAACTCCATCATTGACAATTTGTTTGTTTTTGTTCCAATTGTTGTTCTTCCCTTTATCCCTATTGTTGTGTTGACCATTGTTGGTATTATTGTTATGTTTGGTCAAAATTCCTTGTTCTCTTAGAACATCCTCAATGCGGCATGCAGTTTCAATCATGGTATCAAAGGAAGTGAAGACTATCTTTTTGATCTCATGTCTCATTTCAGGCACCAAATTACTAACAAGTATGTCAATCTTTTCATCCTCCTTGGATCGTCCTAGGATAAAGGCATTGTCTCCTCACCTTTGCAAGAAGGTAACGAGTTCCCCACAGTTTTGTTTCAAGTTGCATGGGTCAACATAATAACGGTCTTGGCCAGTTATGTCGCAGTATTGAGCGAATCTATGAACAGAGTTCTCTAAAAGTCTTGGCCCGGGAGGAGTGATGGTAAGCCATTCCATTGCTTGTCCTTTAAGACTCCTGGGGAACAACCTCATCAAATGAGGAGTCATCACGATGGAATTCAGCTCATAGTATAGAGCTGGCACATGGTCATGTGGATGCATGCTATGATCTATATTTATCGTATTGTGGGAATTCCACCCTCTTTGGAAAATCTTTCATACTCACACTCTTGTCGAATGGATTAGGACAAATTGAGTCTAGTGAGAATGAGCTCTTAAGTTGCATCATTTTCTCCATCATTTGCTTCATTTGGCGGATTTCTTCCTCTTGAGAGGGATTTTGCTTTTGTATTTTGTTGTTCACATCAAAATTATAAGGGACTCTGGCACCCTTGTTGATTAGACTTTCCAAGAACTTATCTTTGTTTTGTTCCAAATACCTCTCCACATACTGTTGGAAGATAGGCTCTTGTTGTATTCGCATGAAGTCTTGAGTATCAAAATCATAATGTGAGCTATCACCTCCATGTTGGGAACCAGGATGTACATGTTGGGAGTGTGGTCTTGAATTTCTGGGAGGAGTTTTCCTCCTATAGTGAGCATACTGAGAGGCCCTTCTTCCTCTAGGACTAGGAGATCTAGAAGGAGTGCTTGACCGCCTTCTACTTCTTGGTGTTCTGGAAGGGGTGGAGGGAGGAGAATTATGTCCACTATTAGCACCCCTTGTATTGTATTGTTTGTTTAATTGGTGGGCTAACTACCTATCTTGCTCCTCTTGAGCGAGTTTCCTTTGTACTTCCAATAAAGCTTGGCTCTCTTCCTCAAGTTGTCTAAACTTTTCTTGCTTTGCAACTTGTTCATCTAGAAAGGCTTTCTTTTCGCGTTCAATTCTTTTGAGCCTATCACTTGTGAACCTTGAGGTATGTTGAAGTGGTGAGCTTGGTCTAGACTATTTGAACAAGTCATTGGTATACGTTGTATTGACATGAGCATCACGAGGTTCATTGTCTTGGTCTTCGTGTTGTGACCATTGTTCTTGGTGAGCTCATCTCTTATACCTTTCATCCCGTTGATGGGCATCCAAATATCTTGTATTAATGAGGGGTGAACCGGGTTGATCATCATGAAGAATTCCAAATATCATGTTGTTTACGTATTTGTTCATAGATATCATCAGATTTTGATCATGGCTTCCTCTCTCACTTGGTGATTATAACTCATATCCATACAGGTAGGAAGGTCTTTGAGGAGTACTCAAGTCACTAAAATGGCTCTTTGGGTCAAAATAGGTTTCAGACTGACTCCTAGGTGACTGGTCAAATATTGGTTCTTTTTCCTTTCTCTTTTGACGAGTCTGAACTGGGGGTAGTTGGTTAAAGACTATCTGAGGTCGCTTTCCTTGGCTCACTTGATATCTTGTTGTGAGTGACATGAAAGGGAGAGTTCAAGTAAACATACAATTCTAAGAAGCGTCAATACCAGACTAGGATAGTAAAAGTTTTCTCTTGTCCGAGAGAGATGGTGAAATAGAACTGTTGCAAATAGGTGCAAACCAACACTGCCACAGAGGTGCTCAATTCTTGGGTGAACACCTAGCACATATGGATCAGGAGGCTGACTTACACAAAGTGTATTGAGTTTGAATTGTATGAAAATGGGTGGACAAGGAGACTACTAGCACTCTCCAAGTGTGTTATCAAAGAGTCTAAAAATTTATCTATTTGACAGGAACAATTCCTAATTTGCCAATCTCAAGCAAAATCGCTTATGAGATCAAGGATCACTAATTCAAAAGGTCAATGACACATAAACCCTAAATACAGAACAGGTCTCTAAAACTGGGACAAGTCACTTAATCGAAGAACTCAGTATTTCAGTTTGTTGTTTGTTTGCAAAGATTAAGCAAGTATATCCACAGATTTTGATCAAGCACATAGGTTTCAATCAGACAAGTTGTGATATAAAAGTAGTCAATAACAGATCTATCAAAGACAAAGCAACTTGATAGTATCGGGGGAGTCTTGTTTGAAGATGTTTGGACAATGTTTAAGACTAAAAAACAAACACATAGCTATCCCTACCAAAGAAAATGGTGAGAAGTCAAAACCTTTGCCCCATTGCTTATGCGCATACGTGCACCTCACACAGCCGTGTCACCCCCTAGAGGGCGCCCGTGTTTTTGGTGTTTCCAAGGACTCAACAGTGTACGTTCAAAGGTTACCCTTGTAGCAGGGGCTAGTGTCGCAACCGCCTCCAAACGTCTAGGTGTATGCCTATGATGGGAATCTGTGTATGATCAACATACGGAGAGATTCTTCCCACTCCTTGCGCAAAGATTATGACTCCTTTCGGAGGTGAACCCGATGGTAACTAACTGAAGTTTTACTTGGCTTGGATTCCCCAATAACCTTTGGTGCCTCTGATACAGAGCTCGGGCCTCGCAGCCACACCAACACCTGAAAATCACACACCCCTGCAAGCAGGGCTCGGAGCGGCGCCGCCCAGTGCAATAAACAGAGCTTTTCCATGATGATCGTCCAAGTCATGGAAAAGAAGTTACTATGGTCTTGGAGTCTTTAGACTCAACAAGACGTTCTTTATTATAGTGAGGTGGAATCACCGGCGATAGGTGTGTACTCACTTGGGTCGTTCCCAGAGGTTCAACTTCCGGCAGGCCCTCTAAAGGTGACACTGGACATGGCTCGGATTCGGGTTTCTGATTTTCTGATTCTCCCAAAAGGAGAAGAGCATACTTCTCTAGCCCGTCTCTTTACCCAAACATGCTAAACAACCTTAATCACCGAGCTAGTTTCACTTCACCAAATCCACACGCTTTTGGGTTTCTGATTCTCTCAATGAGAGAAGAGCATAATCCCCTGACGAGTGAAAGTGCTAAAGCTTCACTACCTTGCTCCGCTCCCTAAGAGTTCGTCATATTAGTAAGATCATAAGGAGCCTGGATTTGTCCATGGTCATCACCTCCATGTAACAAAGAGCCAAATTCCCTACTCACTATCGAAACTCCTAAGAATTTTAACGAAGCCCTAATTAGACTATATGAATTGAAAAACAAGAAAACAAACACAATTTTTTTTTTTTTTAAAATAAAATCTTTGACAAGCGTAAGTGTTTGTTTTCAAGTCTTTGTCATGCGTCCTGCAATCAAACCGTTAGTGTGTTTCAAGTTCTCTGACTGGCGTCCTGCAGAAACTGTTATGCTGTGAAAAAAGAATTGAGAAGAACCAGAATTAAAAAGTCTAATTTAATCTAGTCAAAATTAAATCTAAGAAGAATTAGTTAACAAAACTAAAATTAAACTAAATTAATCTAATACTAAACTAAAAATTTAAAACAAAACTAATCTAAATTAATAAAATTAAAAAATCTAATCTAAATTTAAAAAAAAATCTAATCTAAATTAATAATTCTAATTTAAATTAATAAAGTTAAAAAATCTAAAGTAAAAAAAAATCTAATTTAAATTAACAAAATTAAAGAATCTACTTTAAATTAACAAAGTTTAAAAAAATCTAATTTGAATTTTAGAAACTAAAAAAAATCTAATTTAAAAATATAAATTAAAGACTAAACCAAACTAACTAAAAACTAAACTAAATTAAGATTAAAAACTAAATTAGAATTAAAAACTAAACTAAATTAAAAACTAAAAATTAAAAAGTAAATTAAAAACATGCATAAAAATCTTCAAATTTGATTTCTAAAAAATCTGTTTATAATGAGTAGATAAAAACAGAAACCCAGAAATTTTTTGAAGCAAAAAATAAAACCCAGAAATCGTTTTTTAATCCAGCAAGTAGAAGATGAAAAAATAATTTTTTTAAATCTTTAGCCAGCTGAAAAAAATGACGCGCGACGGTTTTTGTGCAGCTATTTTCTTCAGATCTGTGAAAGAAATAAAAAAACTGAAAGATACCCAGATCGGATTTTGACCCTGGCTACAAAACCCAGAAATCGTTTTTCCTGCAACTGAGTGGAAGCTGGATTAATGAATCAAAACTAAAAACGAAATTAAAAACTAAAACTAAAACTAAATTAAAAACTGAATTAAAACTAAATTAAAAACTGAATTAAAACTAAATTAAAAGCCTTCATTAAAACTAAACTAAATTAAAAAGCAAAATTTAAAAACTAAATTAAAAACAAATTAAAACTAAATTCAATTAAAAACTAAAAATTAAAAAGCGGTGGTAGCCAAAATGTATAACTGAAAATATGTTATACTTCTGTGAATCCTTACATGCAAGGATACTCAATAATGAGTCCTTGCAAATCAATTCATAGCTCTCTATCCGAGAAGAGCAGAGATTGATGTTGTGGCCCTCAGATTAACCCTGTTACCCCTGCAAATACAATCTCGGAACGAGAGATTCAAAGAGGAGAAGCAAGAATGCCAATCTCCATGAATCATGTTCTTGCAATGCAACAATAAAAAACTAATCTAAATGACTGTAAAATGTAATAAATCAAACTAATTTATTGAAATGAAACTTAATCTACATGCAATGCCATAAATGAATTATTTTGCAAATTAATTTACTATGAAGATTAAGCTAAAATGCAATATTAAACTATATGCTCTAAAAATAAGATGCTTATATAATCAAACTAATGTAATCTCAAATGATAAAATTCAAATTTGTAGCATAAGTCCATGTAAAAATTCGTGATTCTTTTTTGAAATGAGAATGAGAGGGCTCATTTTATAGGAAAAGTAGAATTGAAGGAAAATTCGACAATGTGGGATAAATAGAAAAATAGAAACAAATTTGATTGGAATTCTTTTTTAGTTTATTTCCCTTTTAACAGTTGTTTCTTTTTTCATCAGGATATTCTTGAGAGGATATTTCATTTATTTTATTTTATTTAAGATGATAATTCTTTTAATAAAATAAAATAAGATTATGTAATTTAGAAATAGATATTAATAAAATAAAATAAAATTATTTAATTAAAAATAGATTTAATTAAATAGCATCATTTTATTTAAGTAATATTAACTTCAATTAAATAACATTATTTTATTTATTAAAAGGGATTTATTTCTTCTGATTAAATAAAATTAATGAAGCATTCAAACCTTAGGGAAAATTGAAACATTTGAAATAGTTATGAATTGACTAAGAAATTTGATTTGAAAATGCGACAATCATTGATTCAGAAAGTTGATGTTGACAAATTAAATAAATGGGGCCCAAAGTCTAGGTGACCATTTTAGGTTGCATACAATTACTACACATGCAATATCTTTGGACATAAGGCTAATCAGTGCAGGTCAAGGATGAATACAAACTCTTTTGATCAAGGATATGTTATGTGCCACACTTGCAACTATCTAGGACATACCTCAAAATTTTGCAAGAGAAAAGTTGGGAAGAAACCTAATTTGAAACAGAAAAACAAGCCTGTGAACAAGGTAGATCTCGAAGAAGTAAGGAAAGAAATGGAAAAAAATTGGAAAAAGAAGGAAGAACCTAAAAAAAGGATGAATCAAATAATCTTGTATCTACATCCAATGTAGATACGTCTCCTAAGAACTGAACCCAGTAATGGTTTTAGGGGGAGTAGTCATAGAAAAATCTAACAAGCCCCCGATATATGAGGTTTCATATGATGACACAAGGATAACTGATGTAAATCTCTGGGTAAACCCACAAAACTGATTTACAATTCCATTGAGGAAGGAAAATGCATTTTCAAATGGAAAAAACTTTAGGGGGTTTGCTAGAACTGGGAGGGTTCACTAGAACCCCCCCTTCTAGTGAACCCCAATAAAACCCATTAAAGGGGGGTTCTCGCGAACCCTGGTTCGCTAGAACCCCCCTCTTCTCCCTTCTCACCCTTTGGGACCAAATTTTTGTAGAATTTTTCCCTTCAAAGGTTGAGTTGAGGATGAAAATGGAGGAGACTTCACAGACCCAACTCGATGATGGTAGTCCTCGAAACGAACTATCCATTGAATATAATTTTAATATGTTTTGGTTTTATTATATATTTGTTTTTTTTATTTTGATTAAACATAGGATTTTCATTAAAAATCAAGCTCTTTGTTCTGCACATGTGGAAAAATAGCATATTATCAAAATAAAATTCTAAAAAATATGCTCAGGCTAGGTATTGATATTCTTGATCCAGTAAAAAAAAAGAATTTCGATACATACAAAAAAAAAGTTATGTTGTATATGGTCTGCCAATGTCTAAATTGTAATTGGTTTGACTTCGAAACTTGATTAAGGAAAAAGTATTGAATAAAACACTATGAAAAGAAATGAACTAGTTAGATATTGTAGTTACAAATCTAAATTCAAAAAAATTAGAATTTTATCCTTCATAGAAAAAAATTTATGTTGTATACAGTGAGCATCACTCCTTAAAAATGGTGTTTACTGATAAAAACTATTTTTTGAAAGAGATGGAAAAAGAAGTGCAATCTGATTCCAAAAATTTTGAAAAAAAAATATTTAGAATATATCAAAAAAATTTCAAAAATCACTAGTTTGCATCATCTTCAAATTCCTCACGGAAGATTTAGTTAGAAAACTCAATTCAATGTCCAGTTTGGCCAAAAATTGTAAACCAGTATTGTGGGATCACCCCTCTATTTTGAAGGTAATGGAGAAGACTCTAACAGAAAACAAGCAAATCAAAAGAATTGTGGAGCTCTTCTTGGTTTGCAGTGTATTTCACAAAGTAGCTGGCAACTTTAAAGATGAAAATTAATAAATGTGAAATTAGGGCAAAAATAGTAAATAATAAAGAAAGCGACTAAGTTAAAGAAAAGCACATTCGCACAAATTGGTAGAAGTAGTGCAAGCAGAAGTGAGCAAGTCGAGAGCATTGTACACTAAAACCCTATTTCGTGATAAGTAAAAAGGTATTCTTTGTTATCTGAATTTCTTGGTTTTCAAAGTTGAAGGAACTCTTTGTTAAATTTATTCAAGATTGTTTGAAGAATATGGCCACTCTAGACTATTGTGGAAATTTTTGAGAGGCCCCAACCAAAATTCAAAAGATGTTCATGGAAAGTATATGAAAATGACCCAATTGGTGTGTTCTTGCACATCCCGAGTCATGTGCTACCCATCAAAGACCCAAGAACATACATTCATGGGAAGCCTGAAGAATTTGATCACCAAGAGCTGAAGGATTTATGGGACAATCAGTTGATTGATGACTTACTACTCAAAGCGAAATATGAAAACCTAGTTTGAATGAGGTTGAATGTTTGGAACTAGTTTCCAAACTTTTCTAGTGAGAGTGAGGAAAAATTTGTTAGTATGGCCCTCAATAGGGTTCACAACAATCTTGTGTGGATAAATGAACTAGGGATTATCAACAAGGAGGCAATTTGAGTTGTTACTGATCTTTGTGACACTAGTGCCATTCTAGTTCTTAAGGTAGTGAAAAATGATGAGGTCACAAGTTTAACTGGTGCCAAGTTTGATGGAAGAGCCCTAACCACAAAGTCTATGGAAAACTCTTCTATCAAGTATGTTTCCATTATGATTGGGCAAAAAGTCTATTTCATGAATAGAGAAAACTCTATATCGGCCATGGCAATACACACAACTTATAAAATGGTGGTGAATGGAAAGGATTTTGATCTTTGTGAGTTGCTAAGGTTGCAACTTATGGAAAACATGAGTATGACAAAGGTGAAGAAACATGTCTTTAAATTTGGTACTCTAGTTATTTGTTTTTTATTATATTTTCTAAGGGAATTACCAAGAAGAAAGAACATAATATGGGATAACACCAAGCTAGTTGGTCTTCAGATTCATGATCATCTACGAAGACTAGGAGATTTTAGGGCACATAACAATGCCCTAACTGCTTTATTTGCATTCTTTCATAACAAAATGCATGAAAGAGAAAGGATTCCAAAAAGATTGGTGAAGAAGTATGAGAAGGAGATAACATTCCTTGTATCTATCGATGAATGCATCATTGAGGTAGTATAACCGAAAATTCATTGGATTGAACCTCTGGGATATGAGATTGAAGAGAAAATGGTAGAAAGGTACATTGAGATTTTGTTAGATAGTTCTAAGCACCCCTCTTTACCTAGGCTTGATACATATGAGGAGAAATCTACTGAAATTCATTTGAAAGTTGCAACACCTAAATGAAGAAAGAAAATTGAAGCTTTCTTCCAAGATCAAACATACACTAAAGATGACACTATACAGCTGAAGGAGGCTCTTGATAAAAGGAAAGCCAAAACTACTAAACAATTCTCCAAACCCAAAAAATTAGGAAGGCCATCATCTGGTGCTACACCAAAACCTATTTCTAGCTCTGCCACCCCCAGTGGTGCTAATATTGAGAAATGGAAAATGAAACAACAAAGCATCCTTGCATTTTTTGATGTTGCTACCCCTACTGGTCCCAGTACCAGGGCATCTAAGAAGAATGACATATCTATTGTTGCACCATCTACTGCTTCAGAAAGAAGAAGAAGAGTGAAAGAAAAAGCTCACAAAAAAAGGAATCTGTGTGATACTGTTGAAGAATAAATTAAGCTTGGCCTAGAAGATGAGCATCAGCTAAAAAGAAACAGAAGATGTAGTACCTCTGGTGAAGGAGTCAAAACCAATATGGATATCTCGATGCCTATCGAATACATGTGCACACAAAGAAGAATGAAGAAGGCTCATCCGATCCTGTGGAGAACATGCCTGGTTCTCCTCCAGTAAGAAATCATCCACCCTTGGTTTTTGGAATCTTAGTGAACAATATGATTGATAATGATCTTATGTCAACTACTAAGTTATATGATGAAGTTAATGATGAAGGAAAAGAAACCATCATAAATGATTTTTCTCAGTACATAGTTATCTGTAACACAAACATGGATACCATACAGTCAAAATTTACTGAAAATGTGTGGAAAGAGTTAGTACTGAGAAGGAAATAAGCTTTAAATGTCGAAGACAAGATGAGAAGTGAAGCCTTAAAATTTGTTAGTTCTACTCACTCAGACATAGAAGCTACAAATTTGCTGAAAGAATGTTCTACATTATTTAGAGTCAAGCAAAGAGTCAACATGTTAATGACTGAGGAAGAAGACTATGTTGAAAAAGTAAGGCAAGAAACTCATGATCTGATTAGGAAATTAGCAAGGAGCTATGGGACAAGAACTAGTTCTTCATCTCATACTGCTCAGATTCAGGAACCTGCTACTATTGTAGAAGTAATGGATAACCCTATCTTGGAAACCATCCATGAGACACTTGGTGCTTTGGAGACCCCTGCCCCTCATATGGACACAAATGAAACTACCAACAAGAGGTCTGACGACCATCACAAAAATCAATCCGATGAAAAGAAAGAAGAACATCAAGAATCCAGCAGAAACAGGGAAGAGAAAAACAAAGATGAAAAGGAAGTAAGGACAAAGAGAATGATAAAGACAAGGATGATGAGGATAGAAGGAAGGAAGAAAACAAAAATCCATTCGGTGATGAAAAAGAAAAAGAAGAAGAAGAAGAAGAAGGAAAAGAAGAGGAAGAAGAAAAGAAGAAAGAGGAAGATAAGGAAGCCATTCCGGCTAAAGGTGAAATTCCCAAAGGACCTGAACAATCAAAGCCATCTAGAGATTCATCTAGAAGTACTCTTAAAGGTCTTTTTTCGAGACAAGTTGTAATCCAACTTGTGCTTCCACCTTAGCTATTCAAGCTACCATCTCACCCAGGTTATGTGGATTTCACAAAGATCACACCTAGTGACAGAATAAAGCTAAGTAACACCTTTATCTGCTTTGTCACATAGGAGGCTACGAAGTCATATCAAAAAGGCAATGAGTTGATAAATGAAGCTATCAAAGCTCTACAAGAGATAGCCCCCGATGTTACTCCAAACAACTCTTTAGCTCTGATTGAAAATTTGAGGCTTATAGTTGATTCAATTAAAGAGTACACATCCAATCTTAAGATGCGGACCACAAAAGAAGTAGAGTTGAATTTACTAGAGAAAAGGTTGTTGTTTCTGCAAGATAAGTGTGTTGTTGCATGTGACAAGGCTTTGGAAACTTTTAAAGAGGTAAGAGAATGTGATGAAGAAGCCCAGTTGTTATTTGTTTACTACATGAAATGGCTAGAAGCCACTCGAGGTATCAAGGATCTAATGGACTCAATTGAGTCTCAACTTGTTGATGCCTATAGAGATTATAAGATTGTTGGTGATAGAAACTATGTTAGGTGGGTTTCTATTGCAAATCTTCAAAATAATTTTTTCATTCTACAGAGGCAGAAGGAAGAGGTTATGAGGTGGTATGCCCATCTTGGAGATTTGATAATGTCCAGACATGTTACTATATCAAATGTTCTAATGGAAGCAGAAAAACTTGAGAAAATGAACATTGCCCCATCCACTTCAAAAGGAGAAGAATTCCTGGCAGAAATAGAATCTCTGCATTAAAACACTTTCCAGGGAAAAAGGAGTCTAGGATGATGGAAAGATTGCTTGGGAAGCGATTCTCAAGGAGTTACAAGGTGCCCCCAGTTCCTAAATTTAAAGTTTTTTTTCCCTGATCCTTTGTCCTTGATGTCAAAGGGGGAGAATAGGAGAAGAGGAGAAGAGTATGTATAAAGTATGATATGATATTTTTGTTTCTATACATATGTTAGGGGGTGTTAAGCACAATTTTTGTTTTGAAGGGGGATATTGTTGGAAGAATGAAGAAGGTACCCTCTACGTTTGTTGTCATTGATGCTAACATTAGTTGGTAACTGATTAAGTAAACTGTGCATCCATGTTGATTTGATATTTTGGTCCATAAATATTTTCAGTAAAAGGGAATTCTATCATTTTTTGATATGTTGCTCAGGAATGACACTTACAATTATGAACAAGTCTTGTGTGTGTGTGTGATCCGGTTGAGCTATCCAGGTGACATAAGTTCAGTATTCCTTTGGTTGAAAAGGTTTATCTTTTGTGTGTTTCTTTTTAGGTTCAATCTAACCTAATGATTTGATAACACATTTTGTTTTGTGTGCCAAAAGGAATTTTGTATTAAGCTGACAAGACTTGTGTATTTTGAGTGTTCCCTCAATTAGGCCGACCTAATTGATAAAGGAATTTATGCCTGTGTATATATTTATGATGGTAAAAGTGATGAAAGAGTGATGAGGAGATATGCAAGTAATGTGACAAGTATAATAGTGTGAAGTTACTAACAATGATTGTACATTGACAACTAGAGAAAACTTTTGATAGTTTCAAAGCATAATTGGAACTACTTTCAGCACTTTGTAGGTGCACTTCTCTAGTTCATTTTGGCAATGAGCCACACCCTTTTGTATCTTGGAAATAAGTCATATTTTGTATTCAGGCTATGAGCCTTTCAAGGACAGTGAGTCCTAGCAATAAGCCCTGTAATATCTTATAACCTGTTATAATATATTGTGAGCTAATCCTCACCATGTTTTTTCCCACCTTTGGGTTTTCCACGTAAAAATCCTAGTGTCAATGTGTTATGATCTCTTTTATGTTTTGGCTTGTAATTAGATGTGGATTGATAATTGGATGGTTAATTGTTAATTTCACTAGAAGAATACTAATTCACCCCCCCTCTTAGTATTCGATGTATTTAACATCCTTCATATCCAATTTACCCCTAGAACATTTTCAAATGATCATAAAGGAACTAAAATAGATTTACTTTCATTTGAAAAACTTGTAAATTCAATTTGAACTTTGACCAACACTGCTCTTGAGCTTTTATTTGGTTAGCCCACTTTATTGTCGAAGTTTTTTCCTTGCAACCAAATTTCCTAAGAAATTTTGTCCATAATTTTTGGTGATTTCATATTTCTCATAAACTTCAAGGGTTAGTTGGTTTCTTTTCCCATTACCAAGTCTTGACTCCAAATTGACATTCCCATTCTAGTTGGTGGGATCATGTCAGCTTTCATCTTTTCCATTGTAAGTTGCTTCTTTTTCTGACCCATTTTGGTCTCTAACCTTTACTCTAAGGTACCAAATCTCATTCTTGATTCCAATTATCATTGCTAGAATTTAGTCTCCTTTTGAATCGAGAATGTTAGAAGGTTGTCCAGCCTCTTGGATACCTCCCTAGTTGATTCTAATTTGTAATATGTTGAACTTTCCACTTCACTTGAAGTTTTTCAGTTTTATGCTAATAATTAGTTTCTCCAATTTAGCATAGACATAACCTTCTTACTTAGCCCAGGTGCATTCGTACCGCAATCCAAGGGAATATCTCTGTGAGTTGTTGGTTGAGGAGTTTTAACCTCCAAGGACAACTCTCTTTGTCCCAAAGTTAGACAAGTTACAGGAAAATTGACTTCCTCAATTTGTTTCCTTGTTATTCTTTTTCCCGCCATTTTGGCATAAGAACTTATTAACCATTGATAATATTTATGAAAAACTTACAAAATAAGCTCATAGGTCCACGTGTTGAACCTGGTAGCTTTGATACCACATGTAACATTTTCAAAGTTTACCCTATTATTTTTTCAAAAAAATTTAACTCATATTGTGAATGACTCGAGTTCTCAACACATGGAAAAAAGAAATCCCTTTCAATAACAAATTTGCACTTTGGAATAAACCATTTTACATTACATTGCATAAATGAAATAACATTACATAATCTCAAGTAAATGAATTAATTTTTCAAATACAAAATAAAATAGTTTCAAGATCATCTTTACAATTTCATAGCTTACAAGAGCTTAATGGTACAAGAGTATAATGGTCAAGATGTCCACATTTGGAACACACATCTTCATCCTCTTCTGCTTCACTAGCCTTGACTTCCAATTGCAAGAGGGAGAGAATCACCCAAGTGATTTTCCTCCAACCACAAACTTAAGCGGTCCCCCACACATCTCCTAACCGATAGATGGCCCTACCCTTCAACGAAGAGTTTGGTATGGAAATCATCTAAAAATGCCTACCTGAGCATGGTGTTGTGTCCTACATAACTAGTTACTGTCATACACTATGGATACCTGCCAACTATTCATGACACTCTCGACTAACTATACAATCCTAGCGCACGGTGAACTAACAAAGTGTATGCAGTGATTTTTACACTTACTTTGGACAAAGTCTTCATATATATAATAGATCCATTTTATATGAAGCAGTGTCGTATGTTCACTCACCCCCTTGCTCGACTTGGAAACTCTATTGACTTGTGAAATCTCTTGTTTGGGTTTGACCTCAAGATTTAAATAACATAAACAAGATTCCATACAAAAGTGATAACACACTTATATTGATCTAACTAACCAATTAGGTTTAACCCAACCTCTTGAATACATTGTTACACATTTGTAACATTCTTGGGACTGGAAATTGCTTCTTATTCAATTTATCTCTTTTAATCATGGGAGTAACAACTCTCCTAGTTCATGCATAACTAGTTAACATTGATGACACCATGTCACCGACTAGGCACATCTAGTCTCAATTTAAAGTACTATCAATATATTGATATGTATAATAATTTAGAATTAAACTTGATTTGAAGATTACTTCTTCATATTGAGTTTCAAACTCTTTGTTTTCATACCTAGTATGGCTCCATCCTTCTAGGATGCCATAACCAATCTGGTTATTCTTGACATTAATTATCGTTTGATTTGATTCAATATAAAATCTTATGTCAATTGTAATATCACATAATAAGTCAGCATAATAATCTATTTAACTTCTAATAAATTAACTAAGAACCTTTCAACTAATTTCCAATTTCCTCATGGTTCTTTCGAAGTTATCCTTTGCATAATTTATATAAGGTACCTATGTTTGTATGTTCATAAACAATCATATATCCTTTCCCTCAATATGACACATTTATTCATGTGTTAAAATGTATGATAAGTTCATTTCTAATCTAGAGGATATTTTTTTTGCTTGAGAGGAGTCTATGCTTCTACACCATAAAAACTCCTCAGAATATGGCTTTGGTTTACCACGACATAAAATCCTCTCATTTAAGATTAGAATACCATGAATAGGTATAGACTCTTGGTCAAGTATAAGATAATATTATTTAAAAAGGTAATTAGAATGCATATATCTCTAATATGTTTTTCAACCCTATTGTTGAATATCAATATAAACACATTCAACTGTATACCTTAACCCTAGGGAGTAAACTAATCTCCTAATTTCAAGGGTTATAAACAATTGAGAACGTAAGTTCTCCACCCATGGTTAAACTACCAAATAAAGGTATTCATAAAATAATATCATACTCTAAATAGTAATGGCATAATACTTCTATTAGGATTTCCATCCCTTTCATTTCCAAGCAACATAACTTATTCAAATAATACAAATACCTTACTATATTTTTGATATTATCATAATACCCTATTCTAGCTTATCTCTATTATAATAATCAAGCAATATAATTATGATTAGTTTCCTTTTTGGGGGGTTGGAATGGTCCTTTTTGACACCCCCTTCCTCTAGAAATTTGGAGGCGAATTCCCCCCATCATCTGCTAGTGCATCTGGAAGGAAAGGAACAACAGGGTTTTCAAAGGCATTGACAAGAGTTTGAAGGAAGTGTTTGCCTGTGGGTCCAGAATTATATCTAAAAGTCTCTCTCTACTCAAGTGGAAACCACTGGACTCTACCCCAGCTGATTGGGAGATCAAGATGGCTAATTCCTAGAACATTGTGCTTGGTAATGATTCATTTGATAATTCCAAATACCTTGCTAGGAAAAACAACTTTCGAAAACCTTCAGATGTGGGTTGGTTTAAACTGAATTTTGACGGTACAACCAAGAGGCCTGGTCTGGCCAGTATTGGTGGTTTCATAAGGGACTGTTAGGGAAACTTGGTTGTTGGGTATGTTGGAGGTATTGGTATTCACTCTTCTATGGTGGCAAAGTCTTAAGAGATGCTCAAGGGTGTCAAGATTGCTATCACTCTGGGTATAAAGAATTTGAAAATTGAAGGGGATTCTAAGAATGTGATAGACTCTATTAATTTAGGTCATCTACTTGGTTGGAACTTAAGGGATATTCTTATGGATATAAATATTTTAATCTCAAAGTTTGAAAGGTATCACTTGACTCATATCTATCGGGAAGGTAACTAGGTGGTCGACGGCTTCGCCAATTTGGGGTCCACCTGGCAGGTTTGCAAATGTTGGAAAAAGATAGAAGTGTTGTTGTCATCTATTCAAAGGTTAATCCTCGTGGAGTAGAGGAATTACTCTCATAATGATGCTTAAATTTACTATCTTTCTCAGGTACATGTGCCACTCCTTGACAGGTCATTGGATGGATTGGTCTTGTACGAGAAAGGATACTAGGCTTAAGTGGGTGGCCACATGGGTTTTTTATCTCATAATCATGTGTGGTGGGGCTTCTACCCTTTACAGGCTGCCTTTCCAATGGTACAACATATCCTATCAAATCTCCTGGAGTTCATGTAAAGTGATGTACTTCGCCAACTTATTTAATAATTCCAATTTAAGGCATCTTATGATTTGCCTTATATTTTTTACTTGATGTACATCAAAGTTTCAAATCTTCCCCCTACATTCAAATGGCTTTTTGGGTTGTGTAACCTCTCTAAGTTGATTAGTACTATGGATTTAAATATGGATTTTATTATTATTCCTAATTGCTTTAATTTTGGGGTCCTTTGTAATGATTACGGGCCAATGGTGTTGTTGTCATCAAGAATCAACGTCGATGCGTGTAAATGTCATATTGCCTTTATTATTCCTTTCCATCCTGGTTGGTGGAGTAAATATTATTTAAGTAATGGTAATCTCTCCAACAAGCTATCTATTTTTTGGCTACCTTTTTGTTGTTTTGACTACTGTGTGTTGTGGGTCACGATGGAAGGAAATAGAGTAAGAACTAAGCCAGATAATTGTGAGGAGTTTCATAGGGACCCCCTAGCTTGGCATTTTTGTTTGGAAGGTGGTCTTATGCTGCTTTTGGAGAATCTTGTGGGCCATGACGAGGCGTTTTCGGTCCAGTTTGCTAGTTCATGGAGGGATAGGCGGGTCACCATGGGTGGCATATCTTTCGAAGTGGATGAAGAAGTGATTGGTAAGGCTTCTTCCCTTTCATATGAGGGTAATAAATATAAAAAACACACTAAAACACAAGATTTAGAGAGTTTGAATACGTTCTTCAAGGGCAATGAGAAGCCGGTGAAAAAGTAGTTGGGTTTCGACCGCGAAGTGCTGCCTAAACCCTGGGATAAGGTTTTTCTTGTCATAATGAAATATGTTACCCTTGAGGGTAGATTCAAGGTATTTTATTTATACCACCTACCCTTGTTAAATCACTTAAGGCACAAGATGTTACTTAGCTTCCCTTTCTTTTTGCTTTCTTTCTCTAGAAAGTTCCATCAAAGAGTCTCATGAGATTGTCACTCTTAACCTTGATTCCCCGCCTCCCTTACCATTGCATTAGGGCCTTATCTATAGGATCTACCAATTCCATTTATCTTTGTGCCCTCCCAAACCCATCTCAGTTGTGCATGTGGAAGAGTTGGAACCCCCAGATATTAACCCTAAAAATTTGTCCCCTGCTGTTTCAGAGGGCTCGAAGAGAAAATCCCCCATCCCTAAAAATGATCCTGATATTGAGGCTTTAGCCACTTATCCCTCAAGAATAAGAAAAATGTGGTTGGATTGGCCTAGTCGAGTGTTGTGGATGGGCCTTATGAGCTGAAACACAAGAAGGTCAACAGACTGGCTGCTAAGAAGGGGAAAAAGATTCTTTGCTCTTGATAGTTCCTTTGGTCATCGAGAGCGATGGTAAAAGTGTCGAGGAAAAATATTCTAAGGGAAATGCTATGGTGGGTGCTAGCTTTGAGATGGGAATGAAACAAATGAGTGTGAGAAGATCCCACAAGTTGGAAAAACACAAGAAAGGGGCACCTATGGATGAGATTTCCAGTGATTTGGTGTAGACTGGCGGTAGAACTTACGACATTAAAGTTACTGAGAAGGAGAAGGATAAAGGTCCTATAGAAGGCCCTAGTAATTTCTCTAATATGAACACATTGCTTAAGGAAGATTCTACCAATTCCTCGAATACTAGGGTTGGTGTTGATGTAGAGATCCAAAGCAAGAAAGGCAAGGAGGACAAGCTTGGTGTGTTGCAAGAGAGAGTCGCTAAACTGGAAAGTAAATTCAATTGTCTGGCGTGGTTCTCTATCAAAATGATACATAGGTTGACTATCACTCTCTCAGAAGTCATCAAGGAGGAAATGGATAAGAACACCATGGATGAAGGCCCCAATTGGATTATGGATGATGTGTTAAACCTTCTTGTCCAGAAATGGGAAAGTGTGGACAATTAGTGGTCGGGTCTATGTTGTGCTGTGTCTCTGTTATTACTAGGCTATGTTTGTGTCTTTATCCTACTGTTACTGAAAGTACTTCTTTTTATGTTTTAATGGTTTGGTTCCTTTTTGGCCCTTTGGGATCACTATGTAAAGGGTACAACACTATTGGAATATGGCTTTGGGAAATCATTTTTAGCTGCTAGTGTTGTCATTGATGGCAACTGGAGTCAGTAGTGTGGTCCGCAGTTTAGAAGCAGTTCCTACCGGCAAGGAAAGTAGAAGACAATGCTCTACCAGCATAATGTGTGAAGAACAAAGTATCTGGTTGGTAAGTTGATCTGGATACTTCACCAGATCATTATTTTGTTGTGTGGATCCCCAAGGATTCTTGTCAAGCATGTATGTTATCTTTTCGATAATTTTTATGATATTACATGTACAAGTTTGGAGATTTGGTAGAATGATTTATTGCTTATTTTCTCATTATGGTTGACCTATTGTGTATGGCATGTTCTGGATGTATGAGGAGTATGTGTTTAACTATTTCTTATGTTGGGAATTTTGGTTTGGGTCCCTACTATAGTCTAGCCGACTTGTGTGGGTACGTATTAATTCCAATTGGTGATTGGAGCCGACTTGTGGAAGAGTATTATATTTTGTTGTAAGTTGACATATAGAAACAAAATTCTTGTTAGCGGATATAAAAGTGAGATCGGTAATTCATTTTGGGTGTGATGTATGAAGTGGTGAGAAGGTGTGTGAGCAAAAAAGTGCAGAACAACTACATGAGGTATTATCAGAGGATCTATCGGGCAAATTTTGTTTGTGCAGTAGAAGGGTTTTTGCAGAGCAGAGCAGAAATGCGAATTGGGCAGAAGGTCTAGAATCCATTTCATGTGCTTCATTGGAACTAAATCCTGACATTTGAAGATGTTATTTTCTCAGTTCATATTTTGAATAGCTTTAATCCAAACTCCTTTTGGATAGTGAGTCCTCTTTTGTATTTTGAGCAGTGAGCTCTAGGCAATATGCCTGAATGCAAGTGCATTCCATTTTTATCATACTTTTAACAAAGTATACCTTGTGGATTGATCTCCACTGTGGTTTTTCCCCTAACAGGTTTTCCACATAAAAATCTTGGTGTTATGGTGATCACATTGTCTTGTTAATGTGTATGCATTTTTTTTGCTATGGATGTTATTAAAGATTAATATTGTTATTGATAGTTTAAGATCTAATTTGAAATTCAAATATTGTGGAACACTGATTCACCCCCCCTCTCAGTGTTCCTGGTGTCCAACAAACACACTGTAAATGCTACTTATATTATCAAAAATAAAATATCATATCCCTTCCAACTTATAATTAGTTTAGCTAACTACATAAACACTCTAGCTGATGGAACTTGCACTCATATATTTTCCAATAACAATAGTATGCACACAAATAATAGCTCAAACACTTTTAGAAAATAATAATACTTAGTTTCATGATTAATAAGAGATATAAAGATATATATCTTAAGCATGCCTAGTATAAATTAGCCCCTAACGAATATCTTGAGACTCCTTGCTCAATGCAAATGGCTCTGCCTGTTGCCTCCTCTAATCTTAGCTCTTCTTGTTACTATTCTTAGTAGATAACTTCAACTACACAACTTAGCCTATCCTCACTCTAAAACATGTATTCTATGCTCTCAAAAATCACAACTACGTTGCTCTCAACTCACAAAATAAACTACTCTCAAACTCCCAAAAAAGAATACAAAATGAACAATAAAAATGCACTCAAGAATCAACAACCAAACACTAAGATACTACCTTCTAGTTATACATAAATGGAAAGTAGTTTTCTACTAAAGGTAAGTAAAGTTTCATGCCACCTCTCTTCTCTTTGTTGGTTAAAGTAGTTGGAGATTTATCTCTTAAAAATGCTCAAATGCCTCCTTCAAATGCTATGAGCAAGATGATTATTTCAACTTGTGATTTGTTGTTCGTTATCTCAACAAAAAGCTCACATAACATAGCACATATTGAGTCCAAATTATAATTAGTTTATACGTCTGCCCAATTCGTGGCTTAATCGAGCATATTACATGATCTTTTACCAAGTTAAAGCCTTATTTTGGGGTTGTGTGTGGGTTTTATAAACTCCTTGAATACTACTTCATCATGGCTTTTAATCTTGCAATTTGGGTGCCTATGTTGGTGGCCTCTTTATTGGTTAACAACAATTTAAAAAAAATTGATTCCAAATAGCTATAAACTTCCTATGCCACTTTTCCTTCGGCATGTCATTTTGACTCATTCAAATGTGTGGTTACTCAACCTTAACGTGGTTTCCTTTGCATACTTTATAACAATAGTAACATGCTTATATTATGTTATATCATCTCTACTTCCATCGCATTATAATGTGTATAACACTTCATACACACACACACACATATATATACATACACACACACACACACACACATATATATACACATATATATATACATATATATACATATATCTATATATATATATATACACATATATATATATACACATATATATATATATACATATATATACATATATCTATATATATATACACACACACACACACACATATATATATATACACACATATATATATATATATATGTATACATTTGTCATATATATATGTATGTATATGTATATATATATATACATATACATACATATACATACATATATATATGACAAATGTATACATATATATATATATATATATGTATACATTTGTCATATATATATGTATACATTTGTCATATACATATATATATATACATTTGTCATATACATATACATATATATATGTATGTATATATATATATTAATAAATATGTATGTATACATTTGTCATTTAATTAAATATGTATATATACATATATATTATTATCATTTTAATATCACACACTATGTATATATAAAGTGTGTGTGTGTATATATATATATATCCATGTGAATACACATACATATGACATATCTACGTATGCTCATACACACATACTCTCATATATATTGGTTACCCCACACACACACACACACACACACATATATATACATATATACATTTAATATTTATATACATATATACATTTAATATTTATATACATATATACATTTAATATTTATATACATATATACATTTAATATATATATATAAGTACACAAAATATATCTCATGCTCATCAAAAGGATTATAACACTATGACTCAAATCGACTAAACAATCAAAGAGAATCATCCAAACATTCCTATCAACCCAAAAAGATTTTAAGACCAACTTGACAAGGCTTACCTAACCTAGGCAATGTGTGTGTGCATCTACTTAGATAGGTACACCAATTGTTTCCATACCAAACGCGTCTCTTGGGTGATACTCTCCCTCCCCCTCTGAAGGGTTCAAACCTTTCCTGAATCCAAGTTAGTGCAACATGTACATAGTCAACTGATACATATAAATCATATCCATCATATATCAAAAACATCATTTAAGCATTTAAAGTGTAATTCATCATAATGCATATTCATACATTTCATTCATCCATTGAATATATTAAAGTCATAATCTTGCATTTAAAATTATATTTACCCATAAAGGTAAAAGTAGTTTGGTAACTTAGAAATGGGGTGTAATAAAAGATGATAAACCTTCATACATGCACAAAGGTAACAATATTTACTTAGAATGCAAGCACAAAGAGGAGGTAAACATGGTAAATTTTATTAATGCAGAGGCATAGGTCAGTTACAATAGCAAAGTTGCAAAATTGCATGGCTTTGTAGAGAATAAAAGGGAAAACCCTTACAAAATGAGCCTCAAACAAGTTTTATTCTAAGAAAGAACAATGAAACCCTAAAAGCCCTAGCCGCTTGCACAACCAATGGAGAGAAGACATCTATCCAACTCAATTTGATTTGAAGACATGGGTAAAACATTATTGACACCTGGAATGTCTCAACATTAATGATCCTGAGGAGAAGTGCAAAAATACCCCCATAGAATCTGCTTCAGATGTGGACATCTAAAATTTGACCTTACCCAAGCATACCTAATTTTATCCTATCCTAAGTTATTGATTAAATAAATAATATTTATTTAATTAACTTATCCCATCATCTTTATCCCATTTTCTCCTAGCCAATTAATTTATCCTATCATCTTTATGCCATTTTCTCCTAGCCAGTTAATTAAATAAATATTTATTATTTATTTAATTAATTTATCCCATCACCTTTATCCCACCTTCGCCTACCCAATTAATTAAATAAATATTCATTAATTAATTTATCCATTAGCCTTATCCCAAATCCTCCAACTAAATTAATTAATTAATTTAACCTAATTGATCCCCATTACCTTTTCCTCCAATATTTAATTCCACTTTATTCTTCAATCCTTGTCTATTTAATCCTAGCCATTGATTCCATTCACATGGATCACAATCTAAACTTGTCATCATGTAACAAGTGTTCCTTTCACATGTCTACCTAAGACCTTGTCTAGATTCATTGAACCTAGATACTTTACAAAATTCAAACTAACTTTCCATCTCATCCATTTATTTCATATCCCACCTCTTAATCCTATCCATTCACATGAGGATGTTGCTCTAATCCTAATCTAAAACCTAGCCCCTTTCCCTCATGTGACACTTGTCATGTGACTACAACTTTGATCCACACCCTAATTCTCCATCAATCCTAGCCATCCATCACTCAATACATCTTGGCCCTTGATTTCTCTCATGGAAATTCTATAAATGAGAGGCCTTCATTCTCATTTGCATGAATCCAATATTATGTTATTGTTATGTTGCCCAAATTTATATTGAACCATCTTGATCATACCATCATGTTGTTGGAATCATGAACAACCACATCCAAGCTATCAATCTATCAACATATGACACTTGATGTTTATGAGGCTTGCAACTATTTGATTTGATCTAGGCTAGATTTGATGCATATTTAATTTATGTCATTTGCATGCAATACAACAAAATGCGGACAAAGATGACCCTCTAACAAAAATGAGTTGCAATTGTTGAAAGGGGCATGGGCATTGCAAAATATGATTTGGAAGCATTCAAGATAATATTGAAAGTGGCTCTGGAGGTCACAAATGCAGTCGAAAAAGTCATTGAGCATTCACTTTTCCATCCCCACAAATCAATGGCATTCACACAAAAGTTTGAACCCTCCACTAGTTGTTTCCTAGAGTTTAAATGCTCGTCGTCAATCCACTTTTAAAATATTATTATCAGAAAACCCATGTGTGATCATATGAATCTCTTAAGAGGTTAAGATGAATATGTGCTATGAAGAGATAGCATGCTCCAATATAATTAAGGCACCTAGATAAGTGGCCTTGAATCATGTGGTGGACCCCATAGATCTGGCTTGGGCCTAGAGACATGATAGTGCATGAGCACAACTTTAAAGGGATTTCATATTTTGAAGATGCACGCTAAAAGAAACATGCGCTCAAATGAAATACATCCACATGGATGCCAAGTGGACAATGATGTGAACCACCACACAATCGCACTAACAAGAGACTTAAGTGTCTTTAAAAGGTATGTAATTAATTGGCTTTGCCAATTGCTAAAATAATGGGGCCAATATAACAAATGATGTTGTGGACATGGGGACACAACTTAAAATATAACAAGGGTTGAACAAGTCACCAATGAATAAAAGATAAAGTAACAAACTATTTTCCAGGACTTAGGGTTTAGGTTTTTATCTTACATGAATTGACCTTTTAGGGTATGCATTAAAACCCTAAGAATTATATTAGTGTCAATAGTTCCCAAAATTAGAAATAGTGTTGATATCACCTTCCAAAAATTTTGTACTTGAAGTAGAGATATTATTTATGCTTATGCACATCCACCTAAAATTAATAATAAATTTACATCTCAATACTTTCAGTATTTACTATTTCCTATTGTGTCATCACTCTTTCAGTACTTGTGGGAGAGGCCATTAAAGCATTGTACAAGGAGATGTAATACTAGATTGGGAAATGTCTTGGGTAAAATTATAAAGTTGTGTCACACTTTTATAAAGAAAAAACCAACACTATCCAACTTTTAAACTTAAATCACTAAAAAGTGGCATATATGTTGAATTTTGAAATGATGTAAACTAATAAAATATGTATTTTTTAGTATATCTTATGTTTGTATTTTTTTGAAAAAATTAAAAAAATAGTTTTAAAATAGTTTTTTATATAAATTAATAGTATAATTTAGTTGTTCATAGAATGCTAAAAAATGAAGTTACATGAGACATCAAACTTTATATAGTAAATTTTATTTGTTTCCTTTAATTTTTTTTTTGTGTGTTTATAACTTGAATATTTAATGCATGGATATCTTTTTTCTAATTTTGATGAATACATTTTTAAATAAATATTAAAATGTATGTTTATTAAGTATCCCAGCATGTCTTCAGCACAGTGGAATGGGGGGTAGGAGAGATGGGGTGACGATGGATCCATTCAAGGTTGATGCATGGGACCCAAATCCTCTTAAAGGGGAAATGCATAATGCCTCCAGGGACTACATAGTCACTATTCATATTCTTTTGGATTGGCTTGAAACTGATCATACCCACATCTTCAAAGCTAATTTACCTGGTTTAAAAAAAGATGTGAAAGTTCAAGTGGAAGGAGTTATGCATATAACTAGAGAGTGTAAAAAGGATGAGGTGGGCAAGAATGACAAGTGGCATTGTTTGGAGAGATCACATGGCACTTTCTTTCATGGCTTTTGCCTACTAGAAAATCTCATGCTGGATCAAGTGAAGGCCAACATGAAAAATGGGGTGCTAACTCTAACAGTTCCCAAGACAGTTGAGAGTAAGGTCATGGTAATTGAAATATCTGAAAATTAACTTACACTATTATTCAATGGTTTTGTGTGGGAAATAAAGCATAGAGGAAATATTCTCTGATGCAAATAAAACAAGATTTCAACTATTTCAATTTTTAATTAAAAAAACGAGTGTGTATTAAAACATAGATGTTTCCATTTGGCATCAACTTTTATATTAAATCTTTATCTAAAATAGAAAAAAAATACATCTTGATATAGATCCTTTTATCTAGTGCATCATATTTTTTTCAATTTTTTTAATAAGTTTTAGTATTTTTTCATGACATGGTAATCAACCTAATATTTTGTGCTAATAACCTACTTTTAGTAAAAATAAAATATAAAATATAAATAATAATTAAACTATATATATTTGTGGGTTGGGGCCCTAGCTCGGTTGGCTAAATCTTTCTTGTTGCAGGAGGTTGGTCACGAGGTCTAGTCTCCCCCACCCCTGTTGTACCGGAGGGCGTGTCGCACCAGTGCCGCCGGTCACGCTAAAAAGTTTACCAGGCGCACTGCAGTTTATATGGGGTCGTGCTACCCGATTCCTGCAGTCTAAAAAAAAAAAAAACTATATATATATATGTGAAAACTCAATTTATGGATCTACAAAAGGGTATTTTTTATATTTTAAAAAAGTATTACTTACATGAGTAGGAGTTGTTGAGACATCAAGTTTTTCAAATAATCATATTTTTTTCAGTAAATTGGCCTCAAAGTAGAGTTACATATGCATTTAGCCTATTATTTTAGTTGGAAAAGTTGTGGAAATATCTAACTTAACTACAATTAATCTTACTAGGTCATATATGTTTGACTAAAATTAAATTTTAGTTAGAAATACTAAAATTCAGTTGTGTTGATAAGTTGGCAAAAAGTGTAACACAACTTTGTACTTTTACCCTCTTGCAAAATTTAACACTAAATCCACTTTGGGTTGGACATTGATACCCTTAATGGCTATACCACAATGAGATCATCGAAGATATCAATCCATTAAAAATTGTTGGAAGATTCCATTAAGCCTTCAAATGTCATATGGCATAGTATTTCCCATCTATTTTCTTCTTTTTTGAAGGTTTATAGACAATATGGAATGTATTTAGAATGAATAGAAGCATCTGATTCAAGCCCCACATTGACCATAAGGTGGGGAGAAAAAACTAGGGAATGAAATCTAATATGGGTGTTGTGTGAGTGGAGGAAGGGAGTGTTATGGAAAGATTTAAGGGAAGTGTCTAGGAAGGGGGTCATGGGGATAGGCTTATGTAAATGAGGAATTATAGGAATAAAGGGGAGGATTTATAACATAAACAAGTATGGGATGAGGGCCCATGGGAGATGGAATTAGGGGGAGGAATTTAGGATGGATGTAGGAGTGACTAGAAAGAGCAAGGAGACAATTGGAATGGGTTTAATTTCTAATATCATTCAAAAAAAATATTTTCATTTTACAATTAAAAGAGATATTGAGAGATGGATTCATGTGATAGGATTGGAGGGTATTTGTTTCCATAGATATTGATAAGCTTTGGCTTTGGAAATGATCCTACAAGAAGGCATCGAGGGACCTTTTTTTAATTAAATAGGTTGGTTGGAAGAGAGAAAATCATGATTGGCCATTTTGCCTACAACCAAATTGAGGCTTATAGGGGTGTGTTTAGTTGAGTAGGGAACTAAATGTTATAGGCTTAAAAAATGATTTCAACCATTGGCCTCATCTTCCAATGTACAATTTTTATTGCAAAGGATTGAATATACATGATTTTAGTGATTATTTAAGTTGCCATTCTCATGAGAGATGAACCACTACTCATGAAATATGGGTAAATGAGTTTGAATAAAAAATTATGCAATTGAATCCTAATATTAATATCATATTTTGAAATATTGTAGAAGATACCCCCTATTTATCAATGGATGAGCTAAAGGGGATCTATAATGAATGGTTCATAAAACACAAAAATTTCTTAAATTTTGCAAATGAGGTGGCTGCAAGATAAGCGAGCTTGATCTTGGGGAAAAATCCATGGTTAAGCATGCTTTAGTTGTAATAATACTAGAATGATTGACCTTCTGGGAAGTATCCATGCTTCTCCCTTGTGACCATTACCTAGATGAAATGCATCTAAGTGGACCATTCTTTCTCATGAGAAATGGGTTCATTTGAACCATTACTCATGAAATATGGGTCAATGAGTTTGACTCAAAAACTATACAATTGAATTATGATATAAATATTATAATTTAAAACATTGTGGAAGATAAAACCTAATTTTCAATGGATGAGCTAGCGGGGCTCTATAATGAATGGTTCATAAGGCACAACATTTGCTAAAGGTTTTGAAAATGGGGTAGCAAGCTAGCTTGATCTTGGGGAAAACTCCATGGTTATGCATGCTTGAGTTGGATGCTTCATCCTTGTGAGCATCACCTAGATGCAATGAGTGCTAAGTGGATCATTCATTCTCAAAGGATATGGGTTCATGTGAACCATTGCTCATGAAATATGGGTCAATGAGTTTGACTAAAAAATGCTAGGAAAAGGAGCGTACACCAACACAAGAAAATACGATTTTAATTATGTAAATAAATATTTATTTGTGGTTCATCTTAGGAGATGTGTTTAGCCACATTAGATTTTTATTCAAGTCCACTTGTAAATTTGTATGTAATATTGGTTAAATATTTTATCTATGGGTTGCACATTGGAAGAATATTTAATATTAGGAAAGCCTAGTATCAAAAAGTAAATGTTGGGGTCAATGGTTTTGTGCTCTCATGATTTTGAGACACATGATTTATGTAATACCACTTAGTGGTTTTGTTGGAGCTTTAATGTATAAAACAAGCACATATTTAGTGGAAAAGATTGGTTGTCATTTGTATTAAGCTCTCTTGTAGAGTGCATATGCGAAGCATGGCATGGGATGCATGATTGTATGGTTGGATATTATGCTTGGACACATGGAGGATGCATAGGAGGAGATTGATATTTCAAAATTATTCATGGATATTTTGTAACTGTATTGTAATATTGCATTGCTAAATAATATGTTGAGTGTGGATGCTTTTGAAGGCCATGGAGGGTTTTCACAAAGTATATCTTGTGTCATCTTGATGGTATGTTTATCTAATATTTTTTACGGTGGATTATGAATACCTTTTTGTACATTTTTCTCTATTAGGGTTATGTGGATATGTTTTTATTGCTTCATTTTTTTCCTTTCAACTCCATGGTTAAGTTTGCTTGAGTTGGAGTAATACTAGGAAGGATGACCTAGGAATTTTTGATAATTTACCCTTATGAGTGTTACCTAGATGTAATGAGTGCTAAGTGGTCCATTAATTATCATGAGAGGGGTTCATGTGAACCACCACTCATGAAATATGGATCAATGAGTTTGACTTAAAACTATGCAATTGAATCTTAATAAACATATCATAATTTGAGACATTGTGAAGATACCTCCTACTTGTCACTAGATGAGCTAAATGGGATCTATAATGAATCTTTCATAAGGTACAACACCTGTTTAAGGTTTTGCAAATGTGGTAGAAAACTAAGTTGGCTTAATCTTAAGGAAAAATTCATGGTTAAGCACACTTGAGTTGGAGTAATACTAGGATGGGTGACCTCCTAGGAAGTCTTGATGCTTCACCTTTGTGAGTATCACCTAGATGTAATGAATGTTAAGTTGACCATTCATTCTCATGAGAGATGGATTCATGTGAACCAATACTCATGAAATATGGTTCAATGAGTTTGACTCAAAAACTATGAAATTGAATCCTAATATAAATATCATCATTTGACTCATTGTGGAAGATACCTCATACTTTTCAATGGATGAGCTAAAGGGGCTCTATAATGAATGGTTCATAAGGCACAACACTTTCTAAAAGGTTTTGCAAATGGGGAAACAAGATATGTGGGATTGATCTTGGGGGAAACCCTATGGTTAAGCATGCTTGAGTTGGACTAGTATTGGGATGGGTGACCTCCCACAAAGTCATGATGCTTCACCCTTGTGAGCATCACCTAGATTCAATGAATGCAAGTTGGACCATTAATTCTCATGAGAGAGGATTCATGTGAACCACTATTCATGAAATATGAATCAATGAGTTTGACAAAAAGACTACGTAGTTGAATCCTAATATAAATATCATAATTTGACACACTATGAAAGATACCTCCTACTTGTCAATGGATGAGCTAAAAGGGCTCTATAATAATTTTTTCATAAGGAACAACACTTTTTGAAGGTTTTACAAATGGGGTAGCAAGCTAAGTGGGATTTATCTTGGGGGACACTTAATGGTTAAGCACACTTGAGTTGGAGTAGTACTGGGATGGGTGGCATCCCAAGAAATATCGATACTTCACCCTCGTGAGAATACCTAAATGCAATGAGTGCTAAGTGGACCATTCATTCTAATGAGAGATAGGTTCGTGTGAACCACTAGTTGTAAAATACGAGCCAATGAGTTTGACTCATAGCTACAAGACTCAGTGAGTCTCGAGCCTAGCCAACTAAACCAAGGCTTGAGAACCCATGACCCACCTACCTAGGGAGTCTCCGTGGGTAGACTTAGGCAAGTCTATGAAAATTGGGGAAAGAAAGAGAAAGCTCTTTAAAAAAATGATTAAATGTAAAAGCATGAAATTCAAGTATTTTTTTGAAGAGTTTGGAGGACTTTTGGAGGATAGTTAAAGTGATAGCATTATGAAAAATGGCATGTGCCATTAAGATCTATGTGGTCACTAAGGATTTAATTTGGGCTTAGCAGTGGGGGCACCACTCCTCAACCCCACTTTGTATTGTGACAAGGAGTGAGCTCTAGGGGCTCTACCTCTTGACCTTGTTGGAGGCTCTATCATAAACTCCCACCAAGGGTGTTTTTCCTTGACCTTCCAAGGAGTCTTACCCCCAAGCCCACATTCTAGTTTTAGAAATCAAAAATAAAAAATAAAATTGGGTCATGTTGGATGGAAGAGCAACATTTTTGAAGAGTTTGGAGGATAGTCAAAATTGATAAATTATGAGAAATGACATGCACCATGAAGACCTATGTGGTCTCAAAGGCTTTAATTTGGGCTTAGTGGTGGTGGCACCACTCCTCAACCCCACTCTGTATTGTGACAAGGAGCTCTCTAGGGCCTCTACCCCTCAACCCTGTTGTGGACTCTACCCCAAACCCCCACCAAGGGAATTTCCCTTCAACCTTCAAAAGAGTGTTATCCCCAAATCCTCACTCTAGTTTTAGAAAACAAAAAATGAAATCATTTTGGACCATGTTGGATGTAAGAACAACATTTTTATATTCTTTCAAAATTTTCCCAATTAAATTACATTTATAATTTATGTCGAAGGCATATCCAATTTGAAGGAGACCGAGCCAAATTATGCAATCAACCACTAAAATCATCTGTCGTACCATGGGAGATGAATGAACCTATTTCATTCGTTGATTTTTTCAAACCCGAGGATATTAGGGGAGAGGGCCCAGTAGTCATGCAGGCTAACTTTGTCAACATGTAGCGATTGACTGGAATATCGTAGAACCTTCATTTTTTTTTTTGAAATGTAGACTGGCCTCTTATTTATCTATAACTAAGGTTTGGAGGTGTGACTCATCATGCAACTCACCACATTAGCAAATCTTTTGAGAAGTGTCTAAAATTTGACTTTTTAAAGGTTCAACCAAAACTTAATCATGGAACCCCTAATAGCTGAACAAAAAAATATCATTTGTTGCTTGTAGAATATCATATTTTTATTTAAAATAAAATTAATATACAACCTAAGTGGACCAAATACTTATTAGCCGATAGGCTATATATGGTGTGAGGTTTCAGCTTGAAACCTGTCTCACGCCGTCAAACTATTATTGAATTGCCGTTAAACTGTGTGGTTTACAGTCAACGATCAAATCAAATGAAAATTGGATTTCTGAATCAAATTGGTTTTTAAGTCGATGATCATTAATTGGCAACCAATATTTTCATTTAGGAGGTCAGAAAGAGGACTTGATCACCATTTTGGAGTCCTGCAATGGAATTGATAGTCTGAAGGCATTTGAAGGAGCGGTGGAGACTAAGGGCATGTGGAGGAACTGCAATGGGTGGTAGAGCGGTGTATACAACTGCAACAAGTGCACATAGTCCATGGCTTTGACAATCAACTAGTTGAACAAACAGGACCCGGGGCCAACAAATTAGACTGCGTGCTCTTTGTAATGATGTACATCGGGGGGTTCTGAATTCATTTCAAGATTTGGGGCCCGATGCCTTGCATTGCCTGATGGTTGCGATCAATTTGGCGGCCTGGTGGTTGAACAACCAAGTGTGTCCAATGCACAAGACCGAGCATTCTGAAACGAAAAGAGGCATGCTGGTGGCCATGCCTGTAGTTACAACGGTTCTATTCGTGCTGCTTTTCTATGACTGTCTGCCATGGATTAAGGCGTACCGACTGGGGATGTGGCGGATCAAGTTGTGGCAGTAGCACCAGCTACTGAGGGAAAGTGTCGACGCTGGAACGGGGTTCGTGATTTGCTGGCTCGAGCAGATTAAGTCCGCCAAGGGGAACTTCTCGGTGTCCAATGTTATTCAAGGAGGAGGGAGCAGCATGATTTATAGAGGCATCCTATCAAACGGGTCGCAGATAGCTGTGAAGCGGTTAAAGGACTTGACGACCATTTTTTTGTTGATGCATTTCTTTGAATAGTCTCATCAAGAGGACCATTTTGAGCATACCTAGTAATTATAGGAATGAATGAAACCATTTGTATTCCTTCATTCTCTTCGCTGTCCCCATATCTACTCAATTTTCTCATGCATGTGAGATTTCATTTCTCCAGTTCAATCCTATTTCAGTTATGCTTCCAACTCTCTGCTGTAAGTAAAACTAAAATGATAATTTATATGCATAATCTCCTCCCCTAGATTTTCACATATACAATAGAATTAAAAGTAAGTGTTTTATTTTCTGGCTATTATTGTCCAACCATATAAGTTGTATAAAGACAATTTTTTTATGTATGCTTTGAAATAGAAAAAAATAGTCAATATTGTTGAAGCATAGTTTTGAGCAGCCAACAAACAGGGCATTCTATTTTTCTATGCTCCTCTGTCTCTCTCCTTCAAACCCAAGAACAACAATACATATGCTTTGGAAGGGAAAGAAAAATTCACACAGGGTCAGCACTTGCAATCCAAGCTAGGCAGGAAATTTGGTGTCCACAACCGGTCTACAAATTCTGTCGACTACTCTTCTTTCCCATGACCTCCTTGGATGCATCTCAGTCAATATCCGTAGATTTGTGTTCTGGGAAGAAATATTTAAATATATGTCATGTTGAAGTCTGCATACATGCCATGAGTGAGTTGTTCATAAAACATAAGATTCTCCATACTTGACAATGATTAGATCTTTCACTGTTTCATGTAAATTTGATCATTCTGACTTCTGTTCATAGTTAGCCATTTGGTACGTGGCTTACGAGCTGCATATTTAGGTTAGATCTATAACTTGCATCATGGCAAGATCTTTCATGTTGGTTAACCGTTAGGCTATATATTATTATTCCTAAGTAAACACCATTTAGGGTTTTAACTTATGACTTTATTTGCAACCCTTATAGACCTTTAATCTTTAATATTTATCTGTTGCATGGAGTGCTATAGAGTCTAGAAAATATCATTTTGGGCATAACAAGTCCCCAAGTCGACCTTTCAGTAGCTCTTACGTTGTAGGATTCCTGAGAAACATTCCATTGACAACGCCAAAATGGTGAAAGACCCAAAGGCACTTTTTCTCTCAACTGTGTCTACCTCCAGTGAGGCCATGACGGTGACAGTGATGGCAGTGTTGGAGCTTTTTTCCAAGCATTCGATGGATGAAGTGTATTTGGGGCAAGTGAAGGGGTCCCTTCCTGAATGGACTGATGATTAGGGCATTGAACAAGCCTTTGAGCGATTCTTTGCAACTCTGGCGAGCGTGGAGAAGAATGTGTCGGAGAGGAATGTGAATACAACGCTAAAGAATAGGTATGGGCCCTCCCAAGTTCCATACACGCTACTGTATATGAGCACCAGTCATCTCTCCAAGCAGGATGGATTGACCGGTAGGGGAATTCCAAACAGTGTTTCGATTTAATATGTCTCCTTCCACTCAAAGTTCAGTAAGGTGTCTCTTACTTTATGATAAATTTTTTGTATCAATAAATATATCAGTAATGTTGAATTGTTGCTCTGTGTCACACATACGTGTTGGACTTACCTATTTTCCTTTAATAGTACAACTTTCCTTTCCTTGTTGGCGACTTATCTGCTAGGTTTATTTATTATGAATATAAATGAAATCAAATGATCTTGTAAAAATTTCTAGTTTGTTCGGTCTTTGTCATTCTTCCAAACTCTGCCCACATTTCTCATCAACATCATTGACCATGCCTTTTTCCTTGATGGGATTCTTGTGTTCTGATTCATGAGTTATCTTCTTCAATCTAAGACTTTCTTTCCTCCTCTTTCTAATTGGGGCATCTTGGATGCATTTTTAGCTATTAGAGCTTCCACATATGCCTTGAATTTATCTGTGCATGATCATAAGTACATGATTGAGCCACTGCCTTAGTATAGTTGTTTTTTCTTAAAGGAAAATACTTTTAAGTACCGTTCTCATTCTTCTAGTGTTGACTTTGTAGTGTAGTTCTTTTCTACTGATTGCAATATGTATATTTTTGTTCACATTATCCTTTGGTTGCAATATGCATACTTGATAAAGATGAATCTGGTCTCATGCATATACACCATTATATGTTGATGTTGTAAAAAAATGTTTAAGAATTCCTTTACACATTCCAGCTAACATGAAGTTACTGTGGATATATGTCTATTCCAATTAATTTATGATCTATTGTACATATTGATTTTGTTAATTTTGTTGTATGTAGATACTATTGGATTTTACATATTTTGGAAGTGTCAGAGGTCTCTCACTCTCTTTTTCTATGTGTGTGTGTGACATTAACTAAATTTCTTTCTTTTTATGAGAAGGATACTTTAGAATGGTTGGGGACAATGAGTAGACCTCTCATAGGGTTGTAGTTGTGCTTAACCTAGACATACATGTATTTATGTTCTTCTAGTTGCTTCTCTAATTTTAAGATAGAGGCTAAGTAAATAAATGACGCTTGAACTCTTTCTTTGTCTACAAATAAATACTATAACTTCAAGACCTTTCCACGGTGTTTACTTAGGGTAGGATGGCAATATTATTTGTGATTTATCCTACTTTTTAAAGATATATAAGATGAAGTTAAGCAACATAGGAATGCATGTTCTACGAAGAGCATGGTGCCCACATATTAGGTTGGAACATTGGTAAGATAAATAGACATCCAACACCATACAAAATGGACTAATTGTAAATTTGAACCAAGAAATGATTACTTGGAGGGCATCTGACTTGAATATATAGGCTGGACTGGGTTCTTCTAAACAAAGAACTATGTTTTGAAAGAGTTGTTCTTGGAAAGAGGCCTTGTAGATCAGTTTCCACAAGCAACAGGCAACTTGGGATAGCCATAACCATACTTTGACCTTATGTACCTAGGAAAAAGAGAAATCTATGATTGCAGGGGTTGCAAGTCCTCTATTTTGGAGTAAATGATGTCATATAACAACACAATTAGCAAACTACCAAAGAAAAAATGCTTTAATAGCAATATGAGTTGTAATACCCTAGGTTGTGTTTGTGGTGTTTATTAAGTAGACCTTTGAACATTATTCTACTTCAAAATAAAAACAGAGTTGTATTTCAAGCCATAATTCAAAGATAGAATGAATTATTGAATTGAAATCCCACAAATGATATTGTGCAGAATAACCTGCTTGGAGTGGACCATCCTTTGATTCTAGTTGAAGTCATAAACATGCAAAAAGATATGGCTCCCATTTTGCATAAAATATCATAGTGGCCACAAATTCTCCTATTGACAGTTTCCTACACTTCGTTGCTGTGAAATACTGGTTACAATGTTATCCTACATTGCTGCATGCATTGGTGGTCATATAGTTCCTTAAATTAATCTATTTATGCTTGAGTTCAGTGTCCCTTCATGTATTGAGGGCACCTAAAGGTGATGGAGGCAAAGAGCACCATTTATTTGTCTCTGAATGTGTAAGAGCATTATTTTTTGATTGTCAGCCTTCAAGTTGTGTTTTGATTGCTTTTTAACATATATTGTGGATCATATCTCTTCAATTAGGAGGAATTTGGTCCCCTATAGCTTGATTTTTTAGAAGGCTAGGGGAGAGATCCATCGCTTTTTCCTTCAAATACCATCTCGCTTTGGTTGGTGTTTGTCTTTTGAGCCCAACCTGTCAATTTTTTGTCTCCTCTTCTTGCGCTTCTCATTTTTATATTCAGCACTATGCTCTCTTCCAATTCCACTTGCACATCCATGGAAAGTATTTATTTTTTATATGTACTTATTCTTTTTATGATTGATCTCACTAGCTTGAAATGTTTTTTTTGACATCTTTTGCATCAGGTGAAGCTCATTTTTTTGAGGCAGTGGGATTCAAACTAGAAATTTTTTATATTTGTAACATGTATCACTAAACAAATAAGAGAACCCACATCAACTCAAGTCCTTTCCAGTCAATGGAAAATCAATAAACCATACAAATAATGTGGGTGATGGGCACTTTTTTCACTCTTACCAGAAAACCCAATTATATTCTTACCAGGCTCCACTAAAATCAAAAGCTCAGGGCCTCTTAACCTAAGAAAAAAATAAGCATGTTTTGGTAGAAATTAATGGATTCCTCAAGTCACTTATGTCAATTATTCTTTTTGGATATGTTGTTTAAGACTTTTTATATTACACAGCTCGAAAATAGGGTTTTGGACAATTTAGTCTTCCAAAATATCAATAAGAGCACCCACATCAACTCAAGTCCTTTCCAGTCAATGGAAAATCCATAAACCATACAAATAATGTGGGTGATGGGCACTTTTTTCACTCTCACCAGAAAACCCAATTATATTCTTACCAGGCTCCACTAAAATCAAAAGCTCAGGGCCTCTTAACCTAAGAAAAACTGAGCATGTTTTGGTAGAAATTAATGGATTCCTCAAGTCACTTATGTCAATTATTCTTTTTGGATATGTTGTTTAAGACTTTTCTTTGCATGGACTATAGGGTGTGATTTTTTTCACCCATATTTTTTTGAATATGATATTATTATCTGCATACAAAATAATAGAAATGACATTTGAGTCATACAACACTTACTAGGATAGTAACACTAAATTGACCTAATCTTAGGTAAAACTTTATGGTTAAGCATCCTTGAGTAAGATTAGTACAAAGATAAATGACGTATAGAGAGACCAAAATGCTTCATCTTTGTAAACATCGTCTACACATAATTAATTATAATTAAACTATTTATATTCATAAAATGGATAGCCATGGACGCAAAACATTTATTTAATAATAACCTTCATACTTATTGTCCTCTTATATTCAATTAATATTTTAAATTTTCAAATAGAGATTTAATAAGGCTGAAGTTTTTAAATTAAATTGTCAAAGTCAAAAACAAGAGGAATACTAAGATAAACCCCAATTTACAAGTTTTTCACACAGTCATTCTTGTAAGTGTATATATACCCAAACGACTTCTTACTCATACCCACTCTTGTGGTGCTAGGCTTATGAACAATCAAAGGCAAAGCCTAGGAAGATATCCTTTCTCAGCTGGAGTAGCATATCTACTCACCACCTCCAAATTCAAAAGCATATCTGCCACAACTTACCATTTCATTTTATTCAAGTACTTTTTCTTCTTTTCTTTTCTGCTTCATTACTTCTTTCCTTCTCCATGTACAACTTGTGTTTGGGTTTCCTTTGCTACATTTGAGTTGCTTTTCATGCATTGATTAATAAGAGATTTGATCCATTGGGCCCAATTTATCATAAACCTAGCGTGTGGATTTTTGTTGTGTTGCAAGGTCTAAATAGAAACCATCTAAAAGAGAGACCATGGTTACAGGAAAAGGTGCCAAAGGCCTGCTTACTGGGAAATCCTCCAACCCTACTCTCGTTTTAGGACCTCATATATCTCCTTTGCCAATCTCTACACAAAATTCCTTTCAGTTTTCATCATGAAAAAAACTAGGCAAAATAATTTGCCATCATATAATAAATTTTCAGGACTCAATTAAACTAGATACCCAAATTCAATTTTCACAATACACCCAATTTCAATTTTCGTTCTAAACAAACTAGCCAAAGTAAGACCATCTACATAGAAACAAAAGCCACCCATATAATTAAAACTACAGACCTCAATCCCATATATAATCAAATTTAGTTTCCCAGTATAAACAAAGTAACCAAAGTAAAACTACTGATACAGAGATGGAAACCCACTATATAATGAATAAACCACAAAGCTCAAGCCAATGGACACCCAATTTATGTTCCCACCATAAACAAACTAGCCAACGTAAAATCATCGACATAGAAACATAAACCATCAATATTATTAAACTTGGAGAGCACAAACCAATAAAATCTCGATTTCAAAGTTTTATTTAAATTTTATAAGTTGTTGTAACTACCCCTAGTCTCAGTAAATTTAAATCACCTAGACGAGGACAATTGGGCCCAATTTCAGTTTTCATTAAAGATGAGCAAGTAAATATAAATCCATCTAAATTGAAATTAAAATTGCCCAAAAACTATAGGACTCTGACCAACATACATGCAGTGTCAAGTCCCACTTTGAATAAACCAACCAAAGCAAAACTAACTACAAAGAAAGAGAAACATCTCTATAACAAACATACAGGGTTCAATCTAATAACCACCCAATATCATTTCCCACTACGAATTTTAAACAAAGTAGCCAAAATAAACCATTCACTCAAAAATAAACCACACATTAAAACTATAACTGCAATGGTTGATCCAATAAACATCCACTTAAAGCACAAATACCATCCATTAGAACTGTAGAGCCACAATTGTAGAGCTTAACTCATATGATCTCTTCCAGAATCAATGATCTCTTCCTCGAGACTCTTCATCACATCCGCTCTTCATTTGCATCTTCCAGAATGTGCATACGCTCCTCTGCTTCAAGGGAAAGCCAACAAAATTGTTTGTAGAGAGAAGAGTCTTATGATTCACTTTTTTCTTCATTGCAACAGTGCCTACATTTCCTCTCCCCCATTTCAATCCAAGAATTGAATCAAATCAAACAGAAAAGAAAATAATCGAAGACAACATTGGAAGGAATGCTCTTATATTTGGCACGGCCTCAACATAGAGCATAGCAGATTTTAGGCAAGCACAAATACAATGTTGCATTCCATAAATTTAGCAGATCTTTCTTTTAGGGTATCATAGAATCGTTGTTTACAATAATATGAAAGGACATTCTTAATTTATTTTTGAGTGCACCAATATATATTATTGTGTTAATATTGAGATAATGTTGTTAATAAGATTGTATATATTTTAAACTACACTTTCCATGTTTACTTCTATATATTTTTCTATCGGTGTAACCCTTGCACCCCCTCTGGTGCAAGTGCTAGTTGATAACCACATATCTTTGATATCTCTAGCTTTTATATTCCACACATATGGACTAATAGTTGAACACCAAAAAACTATTTATTGTTATAAAAACAACACATAATTATTTAAAATACAATTTATATCAAACAAAAATGGACCAATAGTTGAACACTAAATCTTTTTGAAAATCCTTCACATTTAATAGAAAAACACATGTTATTTATTGTGCTCACCTTTTATATTTGTGATAGGACAAACTATTAATATAAAATTATCCAATGCTTGTACATTGCTACCCCAATTGTTGTACACATAAGAACAATATTTTTTCACTATGATAACAATACTTGTTTAAATGAGTGTCTTATTTTATTAAATGAGCATTTTATTTTTTAAATTATATACTTATAGTGGAGAGTTATCATATTTTATTTGAGACAAAAAATTACTTATTTCACTTCTTCATGAATGTATTTATGTTTTTTTCATATAACATTTAGAGGTTCTCATGTGTTCATGTATTGGTCCATTTTTTATCTACATTTGGTTATTTTTTTATTTACATTTGGACTATTTATTTACAATATATAGTATAAATATGTGGCAAGATTAGGTATTATAATCACAATGCGTGACTATTGGATCCCACACGACTACTGGGCCCTCTCCCCTAGTAGACTTCCATTCTGATCGCTGCAGCCACGGTTCCTCACGAAGCAGTATAATTGTTTCTGCAAATGCAACGAATATGCATTCAGCCTGATCAGTTCATAATTGGGAGCATACTCCCAGCCTGTGCCAAAATAAGAGCTTTGGATCTGCTTATGGGAATCCATCAATGCATAATCGAAAGTGAATTTTGTTAGATGTCGTAGTTGTAAGTGACCTATGTTAAACGTGGAAGCGTATAAAAGACTGATAGAATTCTTCAGAGACGTTGCCTAACGGACTGCAATCATCACAGGACATGCACAGAATGGCTTTGTTGAGGAGGTCTTGAAAATCTATAAGCAAATGCAATTGGTAAGAATAAAATCAAACTCCACAACTTTTGCGAGTATAATCGAGAGGGGTTTTTCACAAGATGTTTTCGTTGGAAATTCCTTGGTTGATATGTATTCAAAATGCAGAAGAATCCAAAGGTACTTGAACTGTTTGACAATATGCCTCAAAGAGATGTGATCTCATGGGCAGCAATGGATATGCACATTTGAAACTTTTTAGCGAGGCAAGTGTAAAGTTAAATTCCACAAAAATATGCTAGCATACTCCCAGACTGTGCCAAAACGGGAGCTTTTGAACATGGTATGGACATCCATCAAATCATAATGGAAAGGGGGGTATTTTTCAGATGTTGTAGTGGCAAACGCCTTAGTAGATATTTGTCCAAAATGCGGAAGTATACACAAGATGCGGGGTTTGTTTTACGTGATGCCTCGAAAGAATCTAGTTTCCTGTACTACAATGACTGCAGGATATGCACAAAATGGCGTCCTTAGGCGAGGTTATAAGGCTTTTCAAAGAAGCACGTAATAAAAATGATATCAGGATATGCACAAAATGGGTTTTGTTGAAAAGTCCTTAAAAACTTTTAAGCAAATGCAAATGGTAGGTGTAAAGCCAAAGTAAACAACCTTTGCCAGCATCCTCTCAGCCCGTGCCAAATGGGATATTTAGGACAGGGCACAAACATCTTCCAAAGTATAATTGGGGATATATATTTATCAAATGTTGTAGTTGTGAATGTCGTGATAGACTTCTATGCAAAATGTGGAAGCATACACAAGGCACGCGAACTGTTCGACAAAATGTCTCAAGGAGAAAATGCCTCAAAGTGCATCTGGCAGGAGTAAAGCCAAACTCCACAACCTTTGGTAGCAAAAATCGGAACTTCAGAACAGGGCATGAACATGCATCAAAGCATAATAAGAAGGGGATTGTTGTCCATGTAGTTACAAGTGTCCTCCTAGACATATATAAAAAATCTACGAATTATAGACAAGGCAGTTATGTCTCTGATAGACATTTATGATGCTATGGGAAATGATTTTTTGGCTAAAGTTATCGTGTAACTTTGGCTAAAAATCTCGGAGAATCACTTCACTGACAAAAACTTGGTAAGATAAAAAGACGTGAAAGATTGTGATGATTTGAGGGGGGGAGGGCGATAGGGGTAAGAAAAGCCTTTATTGCAATAGGGGTATAGCTATCACACAGAAAAGCGGGCAAGTAACATATATGATGGGATATAACAAGTAGTGGAGAAGGCAGACCGATCCATTCTAGATCCTTCTTCATCGATCTTGGTGAAGGAATCTTAGTTTTTCCTTTTAGCTGGCTAGAAGGGGGGAAAAGAGGGAAGATCCTTGGTTTTGGGGAAAGCTTGGCTGGGCGTTGGTAAGGATCCTGGGAGAAGAGATTCACAGAACAAGCCCCTACGCATGACACAATCTAAAATCATGGCAGACTTGCCCGAAAGCTTATAATGCAACACTTACATTCATAATAATGGAGGATCAAAGGTTTTATCCTTGCATATACTCATTGGGAATAGATTAGCTCACTTTAAGCAAATGCAATTGACAGGTGTAAGGCGTAACTCCACAATCTTTGCCAGCATCCTCCCAGCCTATGCCAAATTGGGAAGCTTTGCAGCAGAGTATGGACATCCATCAAAACATAATTGAAAGTACATTGTTGTCCATGTTGTAGTCACAAGTACTCTTATAGACATGCACGCAAAATGTGGAAGCATAAAAAGCACGTCAACTGATTGAAAAAATGCCTCAAAGATATGATCTCATGGAATTCTACTATCGCACAATATGCCCAATTGGCTTTTGCAAGGAGTCTTTCAAGATGATCATGTAAGCTTTTAGGTTACTAGCATGTAACCATACAAGTTTACTAGATGAGGGTTGTAATAATTGAGTTCTAGTATGTAGTGGTTGAGGTTGTAATAATTGAGTTTTATGCGTGTCTCTTTTTGCATTGCACCAACAATTGATCATTATGTGTGGATGTTTGACTTTCTTGGCCATGCCGGTTATCTTGAGGAAACTCTAAACTTATCATCAAAATGCCAATTAAATCTATTGCAGTTGTGTGAATGTGTTTTCTTGGTGCATGTAGAACACATAAGAATGTAGGGTTAGGAATATCTACTGTGAATCTTCCTTTTGCGTTGGATTCTAAAAATGCTGCAATTTATGTTCTCTCAAACATCTATGTAGAGAAGAGGAAATGGGATGAGGTTTAAATGGTATGAAGATTGACGAAAGATAAAAAAAAAACCATATATATTTTTAGTTGGATTGAAGGCCATAATAAAATGGAGATATATCACACCGACAAACATAGCAGATCTATGCGAAGTTAGAGAAATTATCTTTGGAGATGAGGACAACATGGTATTTTACAGATTCAAGATGTACTAAATGATGTAGAGGGGGAGGAAAAATAGTGAGAAGTTGACAATCACATTTGGCTTATTTAACACCCAACTAAGAACAACTATTAGAGTCGTGAAGAATCCTCAAGCATGTGTTGATTGCTCCACTACAACCAATATTATCTCAACAATTGTTGCAAGACAAATTATTGTGAGAGATGCAATCCAGTTCCACCATTTCAAACAAGGGGAATGTTCTCTTAGAGATTATTGGTGATGCTAAATGAAGCAACCTGTAAAACTAGGTTTGCATTATATTAAGGTGCACTGTGCCATACTTGCAGTGATAAAGAAGGGGCTCGATTTTATTTATAGTTTCTAAAAAAGTGTTTTTTATCTAAAGTGTGGACTTTGGAGAATTAGACATTGTTGTTAACATCATAAAATCATATGTATAATATGCAATGTGTCATTGCCTATATATATTGATGGAGTGTTTGTTAAATCCCTATTTTATGACACCTCCATTTTATCATGACTTAGACTTGTTTTCAAGAAGGAACATCTAGAGGGTGGAAAATGGGAAAAAAATAAAAGAGGAAATTGTTAAGGAATAGAAATATGCTTGGCCAACATGAAATGTGAGAGAAGGGATTCAAATCAATCCATGAAAAATTGGAAGAATCGTCTTGGGAAATGAAGACATCAAAGTATTTTCTAGATTCAAGACATGCATTAAATGATGTGAAAGAGGAGAAACAAGAAATTTTCCTATGATACTATAGTGAGAAGTTGGCAATTGCATTTGGATTATTAAAAAAATCCCTAGATCAAATTTGAGAATCATCAAGAACCTTTTAAGTACATGTGTTGAATACCACAATGCAACTTAGTATATCTCCAAGATTAAAAGATAAATTATAGGGATAGAGGCCAATCGGTTCCATCATTTTAAACATGGAGAATGGTCTTCTATAGATTACTGATGATACTAACTTGCTAAGTTAAGAAATTTGTAAAAATAGGTATGTACTATATTATAATGCTCCATGCCAGACCTACAGTTGCTTGGGTAGGCCTATAATTAATTTGTTTTATAGCAGACTGCTAGTATTGACCACATAACTTCTTCTTCTTTTTTTATATTCTAGCTTTATCTCTTTATCTATTTGAAGCATTGCTACACCATATTTTTATTGTGATTTTTTTCTTATTTTGTCTATAGTGAAGTCAAGATTTAAGATTGTCTTCTGAGTTGGTTGGGGATGATATCTAGGAGATCTAATTTTTTTTCCAATTGGGTTTGTTTGGGGAAGAACTCAATCATGCCCATTACGATTGGAAGGATTGTGGGTACCAAGGGGAACTACAATCTCTTATTTAGAAGAAAAAAATGGAGTTTGTGTCACAAGAGAAAAGTCAAAGAGATGGCCTTTGTTACCTATGGCAGGTTGGAAGAAGAGTATAAATTGATCACTTTGAAACCAAATGCCACTAAAAATGAAGTCAACAAGGCATATTGTTGTCTTGCCTTGTAGGATATTGAAATGCCCATTTAATTTTCTGGTAATTCTTGGAAGAAAATAGGGGGAATGGGTTTTGATTGTGAAATATTTTTACAATTTTTTGTTCCTTTGGTCAGGGTTTAGGTTGCTCTTTAATGGACTTCCATTTCTTTTAAGTTGTATTTGTGGTTATTATGTATTTTACAATTCTAGTCTTATAGAATATATTTTTTATTTTTTATTGGAACTTTCAGCATTTGAAATTTTAGTATCTCTATCTTCCTCTATGTCTATCTCATTACCCTAGTCTCTCTTCCCCCCCTCTATCTCTCCCTCTTTCTATCCTTATCTCCCCCTCTCCCTATTGCAAACATAACATGAGCTAATTGTTAATGGAGCCTGATTATCTTCTTGATTTAGAGGTTTTGTTTCAATTATGTTTAGATCCTTGTGAGTGGATGTATAGTCGTTTTGAAGCTATCAATTCTCCATTGAGACCTTTGTTGTGCAAACAACATCATTTTCTAAATAGCCTACCAGTTGGCCTCATCTATTGCACAAATATATGCAAAAATTAGACCAAAAAAATACCTAATTGACCTTTTACACTTCTTCGGCGTACCCATTGCACACCAAGGTGCGATTTCTAGTTCTAGTTTTCTAAGCCAAACCCCTATCCTAATTAATGCTCCTATGGTTGTAGCAACATTCACAGACTTGTCTAAGATACAATTGCATGAGTCCACATAGAGATAGCAATGTTGGGTAAATGGATACTATTTGAATAATATTAAATTATTAAAAGATAAGGCTTATAGTTTTAATAAAGCCACTTTAATGGCAAGTGTTTTCTTTCCATTTTTTTTAGATTCTCTTTTTAGTTTTAGTGAGTCATGTAATGTTTATCCATTTGGGTGGTTTCTTCTCCAATATTTATATGAGATGAACCTCTTTCTAATTATTATCCTATTAATTAATAAAATATTAAAATATTGTGTTCTATTAATATTTACAATATGGTATCAGAGCATGGAGTCACGTGAAACAAAGTTGAATCTTGTGGGAAAACTCATGAGGGTTTCAAGGTTAAATCACAAGGTTGACTTTTTTTGTGTGAGCAATTTTTTTTCAAAGAATAGTGTTGAAATTTTCATGCAAAATAACTTGCATGTGCTTGCATGTTTCTTGCATGTCATTACATGTGAAGGAGAAGTTGCTTTTTATGCATTTTAAAGAAGTCTAGTTCTTTGAAGATAGGAATAAAGCCAATATAGACAACTCAAAATGGATGGTTGCCTAGTTAGCTTGGGAAGATGTGATCTTAGGAGTCATACCCTTACAAGGGTCATGAGACAACTTGATGGAGCTTAGTGAAGTAGCTCAACATAAATTTTGTCCAATGGTTCAAGAGATCTGTGATTTGAGAGTTCGGGGAGGTGATAATCTAGGAACTTGAGAATTTATCTCAAGAGCTACACCTTTACAAAGGTTAAGGCAACTTGATGGAGTTATACTTGGTGTATGGTCTATTTTCAAAGAAAAACTTTCGAAGAATGGCATATTCATGGTTTGGGGTGTTTTTATTTTGTTATGTTTGTTATAGTAAAGTAATCCTTAAGAGTGGGTATTAGAATGATATTAAATAATCAAAAGATACAACTTATAGTTGTAATAAAACCACTTTAGTGGCAAGTTTCTTCTTTCCATTCTTTTTAGATTCACTTTTTAGTTTTAGTGATTCATGTAATGTTTATCCATTTGGGTGGTTTCTACTCCAATTTCTATATAAGGAGATGAACATCTTTTTAGTTATTATCTTGTTAATTAAAATAATATTAAAATATTGTGTTCTATTAATATTTGCAATAGATACAATCTCATTTCTACCATAGTTCATGACTCCATATTGTGAATTTTGTTTTTGATGCCATGGATATTATAATCCATGAGTTTTGTACCCCTAAACCACTTGACAATACTTATATATTTAAAAATGTTGTTTCCTTCAATTAAAATATGCTTTTATACTCATATGAATGATGTATACTTGTGTATGTGATCAAAGTAGCTTCTATTTGATTAGTTTATTATGTCTTTCAAGTAAGTTTTACATCCTTAAAATTCCCTATATTTTATGATTTTTTCAATTTGTTGAGTCTTAGACCTATTCTAAATTTGGGATAAAAATCAACTTGCCCAATTTGAGCCAAGCTCGAGTCTTGTAACACTAGTTTGACTCAAAAACTATGCAATTGAATCCTACTTTAAATATCATAATAAGATTAAACATTGATTCAAAATTAATGTCAAACCAACTACTTTCCAAATAATAACAATGAACTTTGAAACTTCAAGTGGAAATAACTTTTCAATAATCAAACCTCCCATGAAACACAAGGCATTGCCCATACCTCAAAAACGACAACCACTTGAAATAGAAGCTTAACAAGTGAAGCATCATAATTTATAAAACAATTTATTTTAGAAACAAAACAAAAAAAGAGATAGAGGGGATTTTTTCATCAATAAATTTGAAAGAAACCCAAGAATGAACCAAACATTTAGAAGGTATTGTTGGGTCCCAAAATTGTTGCTCCACTTCCTAGAACAAAATCTCACTTTCAAGGCTAGGGTGCCATCATGAAAGTACAAAGCTATTCATCCACAAACAATGGAAGATTGAAAATCAACTCTATAAGGGTGGGTTTTCTCTACTACGCTTTAAGCTTAGTTTAGACTCAGGAGAGTGCTCCTAGAGGTATACCTAAATAGGTATTGATTCAAACAAAAAGGGAAACCAAACCCAATTGCATTCTTGATCACAAATATTGTCACCAAATCAAGGACTAGTTACAATAACCTCTATATAGCTAATTTGAATTTGTAAAAATAACCCATATGGAATAGGTTCATTTAAGGTTCACCCAAGATGATTTCCTTGGTTATACTGATGATCATGGATGCACAAAAATGATGGTTTATCATTACACTACTATCTAATATTTTGATTTATTTAGATGGTGTGAGATTGGTCAAAATGGTTCCAAACTAGTGCCTATTTATTGGGTATAGAGTTACAGTTATCAAATTGAACAACACATTGGAATGATAGACAACAACTATGTATTCATTTGCACCAGAATAATGACATCAATGTATAGAACATACTTAATCATCCATAAACACACTGCATAAATCCATTCAAAATGTGTAAAAGGCCATTACAAGGCTTGTAATATTTGGAATGTTGTTACATTCACCAATTTTACATTACAATCATACCAAAAAGTGTGATAAGAGAAACACTATCTAAGAAAAGTTACCTAAATATTTAGATGTGCCCATGGAGACTATAAGGGCGTGCTTGTTCTCAAGGGCATTGATTCCCAATGAGATGAGTGCCTAGATGTGACCAAGGTTCGATTTGAGTCCCATGTGGACTGTGACATAAGTGAAACTAAAAATGGAGTTTGACCTCATAGTCCCAATGTAAGTCCTGATGCATTTAATATTCGTGGCAAACAAATTTGGGGCACAGATAAGGTCGTGTGGATTGTGATGCACATTTAATAAGTAGGGTTGTCCCAATAGTGAGTTTGGGTCCGATAAGGGCACAATTAATATTGTAGGCTGAGTGGGATGCTTGAGTCGACTTGGGCACATGTCAAACACCAATCATTTAATAATTATGGCTTGAAAGGTTTAGGGAGGCTGACATGGGAATTGGTCGAGGTGGATGTTTGGAGTGTCAAGTGCACAACATTTAATTTTGGGGGACAAGAGTTAGATAGACAATAGTTTTTTATAATATATTATTATGTCGAAGGAATTCCCTATATGAAATTGACGACCTACTTTTTGAAATCAATGGTTCAGAATTGAGGGGAAGGATGCAAGACCATGTAATTAATCTCAACTGTCATTTTGTATTTTTATTTTTAAATTGATTTAACAATTTAAAAGTAGGATTTTTATTTTAAAAACAAAGAAAAGAAAAGAGGTTGATAAGATTGAAATGAAAAATAGAATTATATTTTATTAATATTTCAATTATAATAACTTTTTAATTTATTTTTTAAAATGATTTAACAATTTAAAAGTCAAATTTTTATTGTAAAAACAAAGAAAAGAAAAAAGTTAATAAGATTGAAATGAAAAATAAAATTATATTTTATTAATATTTCAATTCTAATAAATTTTAAAATAGTTTTACTTTTTATTTAATTGTTTATTAACTTTTATTATTTATATTTTTAAATTATTATTTTTATTAATATTTGCATTTTCATATATTTTGATTTTGCATTTAGTTTATGCTATTTTAATTTTTAATTTAGACTTAAGTTTTAAATTTATTTTAATTATTTATGTCTTCTTATGGAATTACAAAAAACAACTAATTATTAGAATTAATTTAATTTAAAATTAATTGTCTTATTTAAAATTTTAACTATTGTAGAATAATTATATTTTGAATTTCTATTTCAATTTATATAATAAATTAATTTATAACTTAAAATCTAAATTAAAAGTTTGAGAGAGAGAGAGAGAGAAACTAACTTTTGATCAATCATTTCGTGCTAACAATCTAAGGATAATATGCACCCGTAGGGAGTTATGCTTAGGGTAGCGTGCCATTTGATTAAGGATATGATTATTCACCTTTAAGATAGGTCTTTAGTGTGCCCATTGCACACTTGAGGAAAATTGATAAAGAGAAAAGAGAGGAAGAGAGAAGGGAGATAAAGATAAGATATAGAGAGGAAAAGGGAGAAAAGAGAGACAAAAAGGAAGATATATATACATACATACATGCATACATATCTATAGAGAGAGAGGTAGAGATAGGGAGAGATATATAGAGAGATAGAGAGAGATGGGAATAGAGAGAGGGAGCTCTATATCTTTGTCTCCCTCTCTATCTCTATGTTTCTCATTATCTCTCAATCTCTCTTCCTTTCTCTCCCATATTTCTCTCTATATTTTTCTTCCCTTTTATATTTCTTTCTTTTCCCCTCTCCCTATCTCTCTCCTGCACTCTCTTTTTCTATACCTATTTGTCTCCCCCCACTCCCCCCTCTCTCCCTCTCCCTCTTTATCTCTCTCTACCTCTTTATATGACTTCATATCTACTTTTCTATCCCTTCATCTCCCTCTCCCTCTCTCTCTCTCTTTGTCTCTCCCTCTTTCTATCTATATTTCTTCCTCTCCCTCTTCTTGTCTCCTTCCATCTCCCCCTCTCTCTCTCCCTCTCTATATAGTAATCCTTATCTTTATCTCCATCTCCATATATATATCTCTATCTTCCTCTCTATCTCTCTCCTATCTCTATCTCCTTACCTCTTCTTACATCTCTCTTCCCCTATCTTTCTCAATATATGTATCTCTCTCTCTCTCTCTATATATATGGGTAAAAGTAGAAAGTTGTGTCACACTTTCAGCCAACTTATCAGCACAACTGAATTTAAGTATTTTAACTAAAAATGAATTTTGGTCAAACATATGATCTAGTAAGATTCATTTTAGCTAAGTTAGATATTTTCACAACTTTTTCAACTAAAATTGTTGGCTAAAAATATATGGAGCACCACTTTGAGTCCAATTTACCAAAAAAATAAAATTATTTGAAAAACTTAAAGTTTCAATAACTCCTACTAATGCAAATAACATTTTTTTTAAATTATAAAAATACCCTTTTGTAGATCCATAAGTGTAGTTCAAAAATATATTTATTTTAATAATTTAATTATTTTTTATATTCTATTTTTTATTTTTACTAAAAGTAGGTTATCAGCACAAAATATTAGGTTGATTACTATGCTAAGGAAAAATACTAAAACTTATTAAAAAAATTGAAACAAATATGATGCACTAGATAAAAGAATCTATTTTAAGATGGTATAATTTTTTTTCCATTTTAGATAAATATTTCATATGAAAGTTGACGTTTGATGAAAACAGTTGTTTTTTAATTCACACATTTTAATATTTATTGAAAAATATATATTTATCAAAATTGGAAAAAAATATATCCATGCACTAAAATTTCAAGTTATAAATACACACAAAAAAATTGAAAGAAAATAACTAAAATTTATTATAAAAAGTTTGACGTCCCATGCAACTTCATTTTTTAGCATTTTATCAGCAACTAAATTATAGTTTTAATTTATTAAAAACTAGTTTAAAATAACTTTTTAATTTTTTTTTAAAATACAAACATAAAATATACTAAAATATACATATTTTACTAGTTTACATCATTTCAAAATTCAAAACATATATACCACTTTTTAGCAATCCAAGTTTAAAAATTGGATCAGCGTTGGCCATTTCCTTTATAAAGTGTGACACAACTTTGTGCTTTTACCCATATATATATATATATCCTCTCTATTTCTCTCCCTCTCTATCCCTTCCTCCCTATCTATTTATATATATCCCTTTCCCTCTCTATCTCTATCTCCATATCTATCTCACTCACATACACTCCCTATTTCCCCTCCATATCTTTATCTTTATATCTATCTCTTATTCACACACATAGTCCCTATTTCTCCATCCCTATCCCTATCCCTATCCCTATCTCTCTCCCTCTCTCTATCACTTGTCTTTATCATCTACTTTATCTCTTACTCTTGCCCCCTTTATCTCTATCTTCCCATCTCTCCCTCTTTCTATCCATGTCTCTTCCTCTCTCTCCCTCTCTCCCTATGTGTTCCCTCTTTCTATATCTCTCTACTTCTCTCTTCTCTCTATTTCTCTCCCCATCTCTCTCTCCCTCACTCCCTCCCTATCCCCCTGTATATCTCTTTATATCTACCTCTCCCATTTATCTTCCCACATATCTTTCTCTCCCTCTCTATCTCCCCCTATTTCTCTCTCCCTCTCTCTATCGCTATTTTTCTACCTCTACTTCTCTCTATTTTCCTATCTCTCTATTCTCTCCCTCTCCCCCTCTCTATATATCTCTATCACTCTATCTTTCCATGTATATGTCTCTATATCTTTCTCTCCCTCTCCCTTTATATCCATCTATCTCTTCCTCTCTCTTTATCTCCTTATCTCTCTCTACCTCTCCATGTCTCGTTTATTTGTTTCCTTTCTCTCTCTCCCTCTCTATCCATCCATCTCTCTCCCTCTCTCTCCCCCTTTCCCTCTTCTTATACCTCTATATTTATATCTCTTTGCCTCTCTATCTCTAGCTCTCCATATTTCTTCTTCTATCGCTCCCTCTATACCTATCTCGTTATCTCTCCATCTCTCCCTAACCCTATACCTCTCCCTCTCTACTTCTCTCTATATATCACTTCCTATTTCTATTTTTATCTTTCTATCTCTCCCTCTCTCTCCATCTTTATCTATCCATCTATCCTCTCTCTCTTTATCTTTCCCTCTCCTTCTCTCCATACCCCTCTCCTTCTCCATATCCATCACCATTGGACCAATAGTTGTGACTTTAAAGTTGTTAGTGTTAAAGATGACTACCCATAATTAAACAAAATGTATTCCTTTGATCTAAAAAGTAACCAATCATGTGATTCCACATCAGCACTCAATAAAACATGTTGAATGCACAAGTATTGGTCTCACTTTTTTTTTGGGCCTTTTTGGACACCTTGACAAAAAGCATGTTGATGTGGCATCATATTTGATGATGTGGCCCTGAAACCTTAGTTATAAGAAGGGGACTTGCCAAGTAAGCTGCTGTAAAAAATTGGGAGTGATTTGAAATTTCCAGGTAGGATAATTAGAAGCGCAAAGTTAGGGTGCTCAACTACTGGGTCCTCTCCTCTAGATTTTAAAGTTGTAATATACGGTCTAAAATTGAAAAAAGATCATAGACCATCAAATTTCAGGCAGCGGACTTTCCCTCACATATCGGACATGGGACAAGAGTAAGGAATACTTCAAAAGTCTAATGTAAACCATGCAAATACTTGCAAGTTGAGCCCCTTTTCTAAAAGCTTTGTCCCATGCTCTCTATCCAGCCCTAATAATGGGCCTTTGACTAATTTTCAATAGGATCCAAGGTGCATTCTCAGGGCTGAATAGACGTTTAGATAGAATAGGCATTCTGCCAATAGAAAGTGCAAGACCATTCAATTCTTAGGGGACCTGGGTTGGGGAGACAAGGTTGATACATAAGGAAAACTGGGTTGGGGAGACCAAGGGCCATGAACCCGATACAAAAGGAAACCCTCCCTGATAACACATATACTTAGGACTTGAGGAAATTGATTCACAAAGATTTCAACATCACAGGGGGGAAAATGCAGATGCACATAGCCACATACCTAAATACAAGATAAATTTTGCAATTTTTTTGTAGATATTGTATAGTTTGTCTAGCATTTTGGCTAGTCATGTTTTACAGCTACTACTGGTAGCTTTATTCTTGTAAATTCTTTTACTTTGTTCAATACAAAAAAAAAAAAAACATTTACGAAAAAATACATAAAAAGACTTTAATGAGATAGTTAATGAGAAAACTCAAGGACATATGGTAAAAACATCTTAGTCATCGTATTGGAATCCAACATGTATTAAAATAGTGCATGATGGAGCTCTTTGCACATTCAAGTTACTTAAATACAAACATATCACTCGTAGATTGCTGGAATCAAATCATACATGAAACATTTTGTTCCAAAACTTTCAAATCCAAGACAAAAATATCATGGCTAAAGGGCAGAGAATATGCAGAGTATTCACACAAGAAGAGTAATCACATACCAAATGCAGTTAAAAAATAAGGCCTTTTGCACTTACACTCAGCATAAAAAAGGCAGGGAGATTTACATCAAAAATTATATTCTTGGGCATGTAAATAAATTTCAATAATCACATCAAGCTTCTCAGACATATCCATAAAATCGTATTGACAGAAAACTCTATCATAATTAACAAGAAGTCAAGGTTTATGGTAAAAAGATAGAAATGAGAATTTCAATGATAAAAACCATCAGCTAAATTTGTGACTGTTAGTCTATTCATTGATCCACTTATCTCCCTTCTATAATAAAAGGGCCAAGCAATTGTTCAGCATGATCTATAATGCTCACCTTGTTGGCTTTTGTGGTCCTTGTGATCCTAAAGTGTTTTGTTCTATACATAAGGGTTCTTAATGTTATAAGTGTTAGTTTAATGTAAGTGTGGTTGGGTGGGTGGTTTGTGAGTCTTTTTGTTGATTATCAGAGGTGATTTTGACAGTGAAGTATTGTTGTCTTATTTGGCAGTGAAAAGGGCAGTAAAGAGCATGTAGTCCCACTACTATGGCTTCACATGGTTTAATATGTGACCAATTCACAACTATAGCTTTTATGTAATCAATCAAACTGTGTAAAGCTTTACAATTCTCTATTGTAGCCAAATAAGTTGCTTTCACAGCACCTTCAACAAAATTGAAAAGAAGAGCTGTTTGTACACAAGAAGTTTTATTTATCACAATAGATTTGTTAATAACGCCAATATCCTTTGGAGTTATATTATAAATATTATGGGTTGGAGTTATAAGTATTATGAGTTCTAGTCCTAGATGAATATATTTTTGATAAAGAAAAAAGAGTAAGTCTATGAATGTGCAACTTTCAGTGAGATATTTTACAACTCTGACTGCTTGCTGGAAAACCAAGGAGATTTTCTCCCTTCATTTTAGTGGTGTAATAAGAATAATAGGATCAGGCCGTTTCAGAAGATACTAACTGAGAAGGGTGTGAAGTGAATACAAGAAGAGAAGGCAAAAGCAATTTAAAAAAAAGACAAAAGTTGATAGTAAAATTGTTTTATTTTTTTTTGGGTGAAAGTTTACTTTTCTTTCGCAAGAAAATATTTTTTAAGAAAAATTAGTGTGTTCCTCATGTAATCAAGTATGAGACATAGAGTATGTGATTAGAATAACTTGTTTGATGTTCAACTTTCATTTGATAGGATGTCAAGGGTTCAAACAACATAATTCTTTTAAAACAGAAATATAAGATTTACACATTAGTAAAGTTTTCCCAAAATGAAGATATTTTTTTTTTTGGGAGCGGGTGGGGGAGCGGGTGAGAGGGGCCGGTGGAATTACATTGTAAGGGGTTCATTTTCAATTGAATCTAACACCCCTAGTTCTTTTGCATTAGATATGCATGCTTGAGCTCTTGGAGCTATTGGAGATTTCTATGGTGATTTTCATGTTGTATCCGATATATAAGACCTAGGTGGATCTAAGAGAAGATTGGAAAATCCACTAGGAGAATGGAGGCTCATTCCCATCTTCAATTAGATTCTTTCGTTAAAGAAAACATGTAGGTTGCTGTTTTCCTGATTGTTCAATGCAGCACTCATATAAACTAGTTGACGTATTGGAATTTACATAAGGGTCTCCTTAGAGGCTTAGGCTCTTGCTTGGGAAAATCATAGAAGCTCTTTCTCATTTGCAACAGCATTTCTAAATCCTATTTTTAATTTCTTTTTGATAGACAAAGTTAATATTAGATTGGTAAATTTGGCATTACATAATACATTTTATCAGAGACTGTAATAAAAAATATTATCATAAACTGAAAAACAATAGTAAATTTGATCAAAATCACTGTTTTGACAGAATGGATACCCCTCAATCCTTAATACTAAACTAGTTGACATATTGGAATTTACATAAGGGTCTCCTTAGAGGCTTAGGCTCTTGCTTGGGCAAATCATAGAAGCTCTTTCTCATTTGCAACAGCATTTCTAAATCCTATTTTTAATTTCTTATTGATAGACAAAGTTAGTATTAGATTGGTAAATTTGGCATTACATAATACAGCATTCATATAAACTAGTTGACATATTGGAGTTTACATAAGGGTCTCCTTAGAGGCTTAGGCTCTTGCTTGGGCAAATCATAGAAGCTCTTTCTCATTTGCAACAGCATTTCTAAATCCTATTTTTAATTTCTTTTTGATAGACAAAGTTAGTCTTAGATTGGTAAATTTGGCATTACATAATACATTTTATCAGATACTGTAATAAAAAATATTATCATAAACTGAAAAACAATAGTAAATTTGACCAAAATCACTGTTTTGACAGAATGGATACCCCTCAATCCTTAACACTAAGATAAAGGAAGTTGATCACCATGTACCCAATATCAAAAAATACATTAAAAAGTTTGAGATGTTCATCCTCCCAAAAAAAAAAAAAAAATTGCAAAGAGAAAAGAGAAAAGAGGTGACTATACTGAAAAGATACATTCCTGAATGGTGATCCTTTTTAAGACCTTGAAAAAAAAGATAAGAGAGAAAATTAAATAGCAGTATAAAGCTCAACAACCAGTTCAGCAATGCTCTTCGAGGATCAGAACAAGTGTACTGAAAATTTTTGTACTCCAGTTTATTTGATTTCTGCCCATATACTATTTAAACGTTGTTGCAAGAGAAAGGAATTGTCCTAGACTTGTCGCTGCTGGTTCTTTCCATCAGCCTTCTTTTCTTTCTCAAGTCTTCCTTTATAAGTTTATTGACCACTCTACTAATCTTTTGTAATCACCATACTTCCATTAAAGACCTCAGTATTTCAAATAAATAACCACTTAACAAGTTTACTTTAGCTCTTACCAGCTTCAAAAAATTTGTGTGCAATGAACAGATCCCAAAAGGGCATTGACAGAGAAAAAGAAAATAAGCATTACTAAGATTTATCCTTGCTTTCAGTTTGTACTGAATTCTATCTGCTCTATGCTAGCTTATACAAGAGAACAATAAATATAGAAGAAAAAAACCATAGAAACTACCAATTAAATCTTTACTTTCCTGATTGAATGAAAAAGCAAAGAGCAAAGAGCACAGAAGCTACCTTTGTGTCTTTCACCAGGAATGGGCAAAGGGCAGCGTTCTTCTTCACCCCATTCATGTCCTACTGTCCATGTATTTTGAACAATGACTGGATTTTCTGTTCTTTTATCTCCTTGAAGGTGCACATTGTAGTGCAAGACAATAGGCGGATTTGGCTCTTGGGGAAGTTGTGACCCTATAAGCTCTATATAAAAGTTTCCAAGAAGTCCACCTGGAATGCCAGTAACAGTGACACAAGAATCTTGAACCAAACCACAAGGAATCTGAAGCTTAAATCTGTCACCTTGCAGTTCCGTTTGATTCATCACACTTAAAGAATAGGGACACTGTTCTTTTGTATGATTCTTGAAGCTACTACCATCTTTTGCCATATATTCTTTCTCCTGATTAATAGAATCTAGAAGATCCTTCCATGCTATGACTGCTTCTTTTACTGCTTCAAATGTTTGAGGTAAAAATTCTCTGTGATTGATAATATGCTTAAAGTGATTCCAAGTTTGGAAAATCTGTAATTCTTCTTCTGTAAGATTTTTCCAAGAGAGCAGATGCTGAAAATATTCACCGAGAATGGCTGGAAATTGAATCACCTGATCAATGTTGTCTGGACTCTAAGAAGGTTGAATGATTTCATTATGTTCCACATGAAGAGGATTGAGGTTTCTGAATAAATCGAAAGGTGATTGTTTGTGGGAAGAACTCTCTAGTATACTATACCCCAATACCAAAATTACAAATAAGAAAACAATTAGCGTGCCTCCTGACCATTTCTTCATCATAAGCATACTCATCATTTCCATGACTGCAATTATATTCAAATCTTGTCTCTTGAACTAATTTTGGAAATTTCAATGTTCTCGAGGATTGCAACATTACCACTTCTCTGGCTATAAGAATATGATTACTGGCAAATACTCTTAACTTTTTTAATGGCAGATCATTTTGAAGTGATCCTGAAAACTTTGTGTACCTCCATCCCTCCCCTTTTCTATCATAAACAGAAGACTTACTTAAGAACTGTAAACCCACAACACGTTGTTATGATTTTGTCTTGCAATAATACGGTTCTGACATAATACATCTAAGCTGGAACAATTGGTAAAATCACAATATAAACCAAACAATAGTATGGGGATACCTCTTTCTATCCAAGACAGTGCAAAAGTGTTGATCATAATCCTCCTTGGTATTTGTTAATTTTTTTTACTGAAAGAAAATATGGTAAAAGAAATGAAATAAGAATAAAATATGGTAGAAGAAGAATATCAGTGAAAGCTTTTGCTATAGTTAGTATTCTTTCAAAAAATAGAAATAAAACCTCTATCTAATACCTAATATTTCCCAGTTTAATAATGCTAAAAACAAGTTTAGGGTTTGATCTATATATAATAAGTATTTCAATTATAAAATAAAAATTATTTATTATTGGAAGAATATTATATTGGATACATTCTAGTTTTGTCAAAAAAAAATAACAATTATTAAAAAAAAATTAAATAAGAATTAAATTCAAATTAGAAAAAATAATTTAATTATCTATAGCATCTAGGATTGTCAACTTTTTTTTTTTGCAAATTATAAGTAAGTTGAATTCCCCATTCTCCAATTGATTGGCCTACAATAGTGTCCACCGCTTCTCCTAATTCAATTAAGTTACTATGCAAAGATTACTCTCCGTCTATATTTAAATGTTTGGACAAAAGTATTTAAGATTTGAATTGACTAGCTTGATTTATAGCTATTGAAACACAATTATGGATTGTGGAAAAATGTATCCCTAAATAGAATAGAAGGTAAATAAAGATAATGTAAATTAAACGAAACAAACAAGTAATTAAAAAAAAAGAATAATGTGAGGAAGTGAAAAATGAAAGAGACAAAAAAAAAAAGAGATGTAAGGATAAACACGTTAAAGAGAATAAATATAAAGTCCATATAAGAAAGAGGTCCCAATATAAAATTGATAAAAAAAGAAGAAAAAAGAACTACTAATTGTAAGTAATCTTAAAATTAATGTATTTTTATGAATTATGAGAACTTTATTTACATAATATATAATTATATTAAAACATAACATAAATTATTACAATAAACATAATCTAAAAGTATCATATAAAAATTATAAAGAATCAAAACTAGACAATTTGATTTTAAATAGGATAAAAGACCTATGCAGCCTAATTTCATATCTCTCAAACTCTTAGACAATAAATCAAATTATTATGAAAATTTTATCAAATTTTATAACTAAAACATCATACACACAAACATCCAAAAGAGAACATAAAAAATAAAAGATTAGTTCTCCATTGTATTTTAATGTAAAACATAAAAAACAAGACCTATGCACCTTAATTTCATCTCATTTCATCTCTCAAACTCTTAGACAATAAATCAAATTAATATGAAAATCTTATCAAATTTTATAACTAGAATATCATACACACAAACATCCAAAATAAAACATAAAAAATAAAAGATTAGTTCTCTGTTGTATTTTAATGTAAAACATAAAAAACAAGATCTATGCACCCTAATTTCATCTCTCAAACTCTTAGACAATAAATCAAATTAATATGAAAATCTTATCAAATTCTATAACTAAAACATCATGCACACAAGCATCCAAAAGAAAACATAAAAACAAAAGATCAGTTCTTTGTATTTTAATGTAAAAAATAAAAATAAAATTTAACTAAAACATCATGCACACAAACATCCAAAAGAAAACATAAAAACAAAAGATTAGTTCTTCTTTGTATTTTAATGTAAAACATAAAAACCAAAAGATTAGTTCTCCGTTGTATTTTAATGTAAAACATCAAAAACAAAAGATTAGTTCTCCATTGTATTTTAATGTTTGGACAAAACAAACCAAAGAATAGTTCTCCATTGTATTGTAATAATTGGACAAAAGTAGTTGAGACTTGAAACATTGTTAATTACTTGCTGCTTCCATGAAATGTGCTGATGAATAAATAAATGGATAATTACATTACAGTTTTATGCAACTAAGAAATGGATTCATGGTATTGTTGAGCATTAACTACTAAACTCAAAAGTCTTTGAAATTGTTTTGCTCTTCTATTGCCTTCAATGTTGCAAAATATTCACATATTCTTTCAAACAAACCTCTGAGAAAACTCTAAAAGCAGACTGATATGGTTTTAAATATCATTAAGCTTTTTTTAAAAGAAAATTTGAATATACAATATATGTCCACCTTTTTTAATAAATTTAAATTAATGGAAATAAACTTGTACAAATTAGATTTTTTTTGAATTGACGCTGAATTTCACGACCGATGAGGATGGCGAGGTTTGAGAGGGCGAGCTGGTGCGTGCGCGCAGGCTAGGGTTTCTCAGCCCTAGCCACGCCTTGTGCCTTGTTTCTTCTGTGCTGGGGGGCCGTTTGGAGGGGGCGATCTGGTGCGCAGGGCTTGTGGCTTGGGTGGCCACGTTTTATGCCTGTTTCTGGTGCGTTTTGGCAACTTTTTTCTGCTTCCACCCGTGCGTTTTGAGCTCTGCTCGAGGTGGTTGGGGGGTGTTCTAGTGTCTGTGAGAGGGCTGCGGTTTTTTGTGGTGGTTGAAGCTTGGTGGAGGGAGGTTGGGTTTTTTTCTGCATTTTCTCTGGCGCATTTTGGGTTTTGGGGTTCTTTGGTTTCAGGCCTTGCATGGCTCCAAACGGGATCACCCCTGGTGGTAAGATGTTGTCTTTTAAGGATACGGTGGTGGGAAGCAATCCTTCGGTTCCACTGCATACAAATCCTATTTTTGGTGAATCTAGAACATGCATGGAAGAATCCTCATATCTGTCTGGAGGTTTTAGACCCTCAAAGGTGAATGGGTGCCTTGCCAAGAGTGATAATCGGCCGGTTGTTGAGATCCAACCTGAAGCTATTGTGGATGATATCAACTATTTATCAAAGCATGCTCTGATTTGTAAGTTTCCAGGAATTCGGGTATCCTTGTCTTTTTTGGAATCATGGGCTCAGCGTACCTGGTCTCCAGAGGGGGATATGGATGTTTTGTTGGCAGCCAATGGCTATTTTCAAGTGGTTTTCTCTTGCATGTCAGACATGAATAAAGTTTTCGAAGGAGGGCCCTATTTCTACAATCAAGTGGGTCTCTTCATTAAGCCTTGGCACGTGGGATTCAATCCCACAGAAGAGCTTCCTTCGCGGGTTCCGGTTTGGGTGAGCTTACCATGGCTTCCTTTAGAATTCTGGAGGGAGGACATTTTTAGTTTAGTTGCAAGTCAGCTTGGAAAACCAGTTGGTCCTTCGAGACAAACTATGGAGAAGAAGGTAATTACCTATGCCCGGGTATGTGTCGAAATTGATTTGAATAAGCCCTTGCCTGATTCTATTGAAATTCGGTTGGGGTCAAGTTCATGGATTCAGCAACTTGACTATGAAACGTTACCGTTTCGTTATCGCCTTTGTCATGAATATGGGCATTTGCAGAGGGTGTGCCCCAAATCAAAACTTACAGAGAATTCAAAAATAGGGCCAGCTTGTGCTCCTCACACCCAAGATAAAGGGAAGGCCCCTATGAGGGAGGACACGGAGGGCTTTATCCCTATACGAGGGCGTAATAAGGGTCGCGGCCAAACGAGGACCTTTAAGGACAGACGGACAGATGAGGTTTTCAATAGGTTTGATGGGTTGGATGACTTGGAACAGTTTGATGGAACCATTGCTAACATGCCGGTTAGCCATGAGCTCTTGGAAGCAAAGGAAATAGGTGGGGAGGAGAACAATGTTGCTTTGGTCATTCCACAGGAGGGAGAGCTTGGTGTACTGATGGACACAACTACTTCTGTGAGACCTGTTGAGGAGTTGGAAACCAGTGGAGACAAGGAACTACAGGAGATTTATGCTCATGCCCGAACCAAGGCTTGCACCGGTAATGTTCAGCAGGAGGAGAGCAAAAGCAAGGGTTCCCCTTCCTTTTTAGGTATTCATCAAAAAACTATTAGAAAAGACACCCCAGAGAAGACTCTTAAGGTGGGAAGAAAGAAAGACCAGGAAAAGGTGAAATTAGTGGGAGAGACTTTAGTGGAGTCTGGTTCTGTGAAGACCATTGATTCCCACTTCCCTCTTCATCAGAAATGATTGTTCTTTCATGGAATGTCAGGGGGTTGAATAGCATCCCTAGACAAAAAGCTATTCGGGATTTGATTAAGCCTCATTCGCCTGAGGTGGTTTTTATTCAGGAAACTAAGTTATCCATTGATAGGATGCATGATACGGCCGCTAAGATTTGGCCGAGATGTCTTTGCCAGTGCATTGGCGCTCAAGGATGTTCTGGGGGGTTGGCTCTTTTATGGGATCCTCGCAAGCTGGTCCCGCTGTGGTGGGTCTCTAGCAAATCTGCTATTTCCTTGGTGGCCACGTGTTGTGTAACTGGTGAGATTCTTCTCTTCACTAATGTGTATGCTCCGATTGATTTTATTGGAAAAACTTTGCTTTGGTCACATATAGGATATGTCCACTCTCTTGCCCCTCTATTCCCTTGGATTCTGGCAGGAGACTTCAATGTTGTTTTAAGTTTGGAAGAGAAGCGGGGAGGTAATCCCAAGCTTGATCCCTCGGTAGGCCTTTTAAGGAGTAACATTGAAAGCTTGAGGGTGGTGGACATCACACCTTCCAATGGGTTGTTCACTTGGAATAATAGGAGATGTGGGGCAGAAGCGATAGCGGAAAGATTAGATAGGTTTCTGGTTTCTTGTTTTTGGATAGCTGACAGTTGGATTACTAGTTCAGAAATTTTGGACTGGAGGGGCTCAGATCACTGGCCAATTCTTTTGACTGCTTCTAAGTTTCAGAGGACAAAGAATCCATCCTTTAAGTTTCAGCTTATGTGGTTGAGGGATGCTTCTCTTCAGGATTATATGACTGCTTGGTGGAGGGAAGGGAAGCCTGCTTATGGCACCGCTATGTTTTCTTTTGTCAAGCAACTGCAGTTTGTTAAGTTTAAGCTGAAAAGGTGGAACAGAGAATGCTTTGGAAATCTCTTTGGAGCAAAGAGAGAAGCACAGCTGAGGGTGGACTATATTACTCGCCAAATCAGAGAACAGGGCTTGTCTGATGGGCTATATAGAGAAGAAGCTGCAGCCGTAAAGAATCTAGAGGAATGGGAGCTCCGAGAAGAGATTTACTGGAAGCAAAAAGCTCGAATTGATTGGCTCCAGGAAGGGGATAGAAATACTAAGTTCTTCCACAACACTGTGAAGGACAGAAGATAGGGGAGCGTTCTCAATTCTCTCACGACGACTGAAGGGATTCTGCTTTCCTCTCATAGGGAGATTGCTTTGGAGGCTACTAGATTTTTTGGGAGTTTGTTTTCAGAAGACTCTGATCTGGCTAGGATTGAGGAGGATTTGGTTCTGGCTTGCATTCCCTCCTTGGTCACTCCTAAAATGAATGAGGCTCTCATTAATCCCATTACTCTATCTGAGATAGAACTTCTTGTGTTTGGAATGAAAAAGGGTAAAGCCCCGGGACCAGATGGTTTTCCTATAGAGTTTTTTCAAGCCTTTTGGGAGATTGTCAAGATGGACCTCTTCGAAGTGGTGCAGGAATCCCTTCACAACAAGCAGATGCTTAAGGCTTTGAATGCAAATTTCCTGGCTCTCATCCCAAAGAAGGAAGGAGCTAACTCCCTTAATTTCTTTAGACCTATTGCTTTGTGCAATGTGATGTACAAAATAATTACAAAAGTGATAGCTGAACGGTTAAAGCCATGGCTCAATAACCTAATATCCGAGGAGCAAGGGGGCTTTGTTACAGGACGACAAATTTTGGATGGGGTTATCATAGCGGCTGAAGCTATGCACTCTATGGCTGCTTCTAAGGAAAGAGCTATGTTCATAAAGTTGGACATGGCCAAAGCTTATGATAGGGTTAGATGGAGTTTTTTGCAGAAAGTTTTACAGGCCTTTGGTTTTGGTCAGGAGTGGATCAGCTGGGTTATGAGCTGCATAACTTCACCTTCTTATGCTGTCCTGATTAATGGTGAACCTTCTGACTTATTTGGTGCGGCCAGAGGCCTTAGGCAAGGGGATCCTCTCTCCCCTTACCTTTTCATCCTGATGGCAGAAGGATTGGGAAGACTTATCAAGTCTCAAGTTAGTCAGGGAGGGATTCAAGGTTGGAAGTGGGGGCATGGCATTCCTCCTTCTTCTCACCTCCAATTTGTGGATGATACGTCTTTGATGGGTGCTGCAAGAATTCAGGAGGCAGCTAGTTTCCGAAGAGCTTTGGATATTTATGTGAAAGCCTCAGGACAGAGGATTAATGAAGAAAAGTCACAAATCTTCTTCTTCAATACCCCCATTTCTATTCAAGCTCGGATTGCGCATATCTTGAGGTTTCAAATTGGAACGCTTCCTTTAGTGTATCTTGGCATCCCTCTTTCAGACCAAAAGTTATCGAGGGGTGTTTGGAAAGAGATTTTGGATAAGCTTCAGAGTAAGGTGAGTCATTGGACTCACCGATGGCTCTCAACTACTGGTAGGATGACTCTTTTGAAGTCTGTGATCCAAGCTCTTCCTATCTACAGGTGTCTTGTGCAGTCAGCCCCTGCCGGTTTCATTAAGGACTTTGATGCCCTGTCCAGGCAATTTTTATGGACAGGTAATTTGCTTTCCTCAAAATGGAGTTTGGTCAAATGGGATTGTGTTTGCAGATCAAAGCAGGATGGTGGCCTTGGTCTGAGGAAAACAAGTTTGAACGGTTGGGCTCTTGCTGCAAAGCTATTTTGGAGATGGTGCATAAGCCAAGATCAAGGCTGGGCTAAAATCCTTAATGTTAAGTATCTTGGTGGGGTGAATGGGAAAGAGGTACCAAGGTACAGCCTGACTGGAAGAGGGTCCATGATTTGGGAGACTTTGAAGAAAGGGGCGCAGTTAGTTAAAAATGGTCTTTTCTGGATTTGCAATAGCGGTTCAGATGCCCTATTTTGGGAGGATTCTTGGGATGGATTTCCTCCTATTCTATCTCAATACCCCCACCTTCAACCTTTATGTGACAGTTTCCTTGCAGCAGGATGGAGTAAGGTTGAGGATTTTAAGGTGTTTTTAAGAGTGGGAAGGGGCGAGGTTGCCAGATGGAAAGAACCCCAAGAATGGCCTCCTGGGGGTTCTGAGGGAGAGAGAGAGACTCTTGTTAGGATTCTTGCTGGCAGAGCATGTAACTCTTTAAGAGGAGCTGATACCCTCGCCTGGGGTCCCAATCCAAAAGGGAAGTTTTCAGTTGCCTCAGGCTATCAAGAGTTGGAAAGACAAAATTTTGATAGGATTGACATATCGTGGTGGAAACAAGTTTGGAATAAGTCGGCTTGGCCCAAGTGCAATTTCTTCTTATGGCTTGTGGTTCAGAATAGATGTCTTACCTGGGAGAATCTCCAGAAGAGGGGCTTTCATGGGCCTTCTATCTGCACTTTATGTAATCAAAGTGAAGAAAATAGTTCGCACCTCTTTTTCCAATGTTCTTTCACCAGGGTTATTTGGCACTGGTGGTGGGAAGCTTGGGAGCATGCCTGTATTCATCCTCACTCTCTGGTTGAGTTTTGGAACAGTCTTGGTAGACCCCCTTCTAAGACTTCCTTTCTGGAGGTGGCTTGGGATATTGGTCCAGGATTTATTATCTGGCAGGTGTGGTTGGAAAGGAATCGTAGGATCTTCCAGGATAAGCCAAAGAGGGTGCAACAGGTGTGGCTGCAAGTAATAAATATGCTACAGGAGACTCTTGCTGCGAAGTGTGATCTCTCGGAGGATATTGCTCCTGGAGATGTGCGAGTGGTTCAAAAGTTGAATATTCTAGGTGCTGATCCTAGTGGTGCTCCTTGGAAGATACAATAGACCAGAAGTAGGAAAGCTAAAAGGAAGGTTTGTAGGGAAGGAAAGTGGTCCCCCCCCCTAGTGGGACTCTCAAGATCAATACTGATGGGTCTTCTAGGGGAAATCCCGGGCATGCTGGGGTTGGAGGAATTGGTAGGGACAGCTCTGGTAAGGTTATTTTCTTTTTCTCTGAATATAAGGGAATTCAAACCAATAATTACATGGAGGCACTTGCTGTCCTCATGGCTCTTGAAAGAGGTTGTGCTCTCGGGTGGAGCAAGATTATCTGCGAGTCTGACTCTCAGGTGGTGGTGGATATGCTGAATTTGCAACGGATGGAAGATGTGGATTGGCATCTGGCAGTGGTGGGTAGACAAATCCTTAGGTTGAGCACCTCTTTGGATGTTGTCTCTTTTTGCTATGTTCCTCGTGAGTGGAATAAGACTGCTGATTGCCTGGCTAAGTGGGCTTCTGATCGTGGAGAGGGATGGAGGATGGGAGATTGGACTCACCTGCCTCCGGAGTGTGCTTTGGATCTTGAGAGTCTGGTCAAGGAAGATATGAATAGTTAGTTGTGCCCCTTTTGGGGGTTTTTCTGCTGGTGTTGTTTTCTCTTTCGGGCTCCTGGCCCCTGCTTTTTGTACTTTGCTGGTTGATTCAATAAATTTTTACCCCTTTTTATAAAAAAAAAAAAAAAAAACTTGTACAAATTAGCAGACTACTTTCAGAAAAGCAAGATTGTCTTAAGTATAGCAACACTTAGAGAAAGAATAATAGTATGAGACAAAAGACATAACAAATTGTGTTCAAAGTGATAGAACATAAGAACAGAATCGATACACAAGAAGCTGTCATCTGTGATATTATTATTTACATGTAGAATATAAGATCATTTAATTTTGTTGAAAATATAAACTTTATTTATTGTAATTTTTAATTGGCTATAGATAGAGATGTCTTTTATATATATTTTTGTTTATGGTATTTTAGAGTATATTTAGAGAGGACTCTTCAATTTCAATAATAGTATCAAGATAAGATTGTATTGTTAATCGTAGAGCTTATTGTTAAATTTAAAAGGTTCTATGAGATTTTTTTACAACGCATTATGTATTGAAATAAGCAACATTAATACATAAGGTTATACTTAAAAATAAATATGTGATTATGAATAAAGAGAGGCCACAAGTTAAAATATAAAGATTTATGTTAAATAAATATTAAAGTAACGACCCACAAGAAAAAAAAAGTACAAGGTATATGAATTAAATGGGTTGATGGATACATATTAAATAGTGCCCACTTGTTTGAAAAGCTAAAGGCTTCACTATATTAATGTAAAGGGGACCTAATCAATATGGACATGGAGGATGTGGAGGTAGTGGTAAAATTGATCAAAATGGAGGTTGACCTTGCGTTGTAACATGTTATAGTCATAGAAAGTTAGGCCACACATCTTGCAATTGTGAAAATGTTCCCTTCTATGGTTACTATGACAGTGATCACAAAATATAGGACTATGTTATATTGCTTCAAAAGGTAGTAGCAAACAAAAAGGGAGTATAGGTGATTTGAAAGGTTCATAATATGAATCCATCAAAGAAGTTTGTGTAAATTATTACAAGGAGTGGAGAAAGAAAGAAAGATCAATAAAATGCTCTACAAGATGAGGTACGTGCATGAAAGAAAACATCAACCCTAGTTACATATGACTAAAGTCTATTGGGACAAGAGTATCACCAATGTGTATACATGGAAGCTATGGAATTGATTTGTGTAGGTCAACAAAATGTTGCTAAACAAAAACTAGTTGAGAATGATGAACAAGAAGTTAGGTGTGTGATCCTTAAGCTTTTTTGTAATGGAGGAGTTATAAATTAAAAAAAAATCTTGGAGAAGATGGCTCACAAATAGTGCCTATTTCTTAAAATTAAATTCTTCACTATATTGAAGTAAAGTGGACCTTGTCAATATGGACATGGAGAATGTGGAGGCAATGGTAATAATTATTAATTCATGGAGGTCAACCTTGCCTAGTAACATGTTAGAGACATAAAGAGTTAGGCCACACATCTCACAAATGTAAAAAGTTTCCTTTTTGTGGTCATTATGACAGTGATGACAAAATTTAGGATTACATTGTATTGCATTAAAAAATAGTAGCAAATAAAAAGGGAGTATAGATGATTTGAAATGGCCACAATATAAAGACATATGCCCAGCTTGATTGTATCAAATTGCACCTAATACTTAGGAGCATAAACTTTCAGCTACCTTAGGTAACCTTGCACTCCTTTTACAACAAAAGGAATTTGTTGATGATGTTTTCTGCATAGCAACAACTCAGACAGAATATGGAAATCCTATCTCTCTTGAAAGGTAAATCTCTATCAGCAAGCCTCAAGAGATGACCCCAAGGTCTCTAATGTCAGGTCTTGATAATGCATAAACAACTCAGTGATAAATGTGAAATGTTGGTAATCACAATGGGACCTTACTACAAGCAAAATACTGAATCTTAAATTCATCAGATCTAGCAGATACTTCAATCCTAAATTTAACCCAATGATAAATAAATAACAAAAGATATAAGGTTTTAAAGAGATTTCTAGATTTAACTACTCCTAAGATTAACAATGCAAATGATAAACACTCGAAATGGACCAATCCCTCAAAACCGATTTCTACTTGACCCAGATGGATCTGCAATCTTATAGAAACAGTGCAATCTTCTAAGGTGTTAAGATTTTTCGATCATGAACATTCATTCAAACAACCCTATTGCAATTGAAATGAATAAACCATCACAATTGAACTAAGCACAATGAATATAGGAGTCCAAGCTAACTTTGCAAAGCAACTAACAATTAGTTGGTTATGAAAAGTATGGACCAGGGATTGTTGCAACACTTCAAATATCAAACCATAAACATCATTGAATCAAATCTAACTCTAAATATCTAAATATCAAATTTCCTCAAAGTAATTCTAAAGATAGAATAACAAGAACCATGCAAGATAAGAAGAACACAAGTATGGCACCAAATCACAATGTCATTACTTACATCAAATTATCCACTGTAGCAACAATTCCAACTTTCTGTTACAATATTTGCTTGAGAGCAACTACTTGCTAACTCTTGCTCTACTTAATTCGCTTTTATAATAGCTATCTCTCTATTTGTTTATGTTTATGTCTAGCCCTTACAAATGAGGCAAAATGCCATATTAATAGAAACCCCCAAAACATGTTGGCCTAGTTAGGGTTTTACAATAATAATTAGCCACAGCAAGTCGGCCAAGAGAAATTCAAAATAAGATAAATTATGCATTAAATGCATGAACTCCATCCAGGTCGGCCTGGGATCTCCAATGGAGCTCAGACCAATGCATGCCAAAATAATAGGGAAGCACAAATCTCAATGTAGCCCATCATTAACTACCTTCCCCTTTGTATTTATTTCGATCCAACATTTCATGCACCCTCAAAAGCACCTTATCCAAATCAGCCACAAGTGGTAAAGGAAAAACCTTAAGTCAGCTTTCAATTGATTTAATATCTTCCCTTGATTGTTTCACTAATTTATCCCACTCAACCTTATCAATAATAGCAATGTAGGTGGCCGCATCATCTAACTGGTGTTTAGTAACAAGATCATCACTGACTAGAGCATAAACATCATGCCACCACTTTCTCAACTATTCTAAACTCAAATATTTAGGTGCAATCTTCCTTCTCCCTGTCATTATCTCAAAGAAAGCAATGCATCCATTATAAACACCAGCTAGGGTATCATCAATTTGCCTCCTCTACTTGTAGATTTTCTTCAGAACCTTATGCCTAATCTCCAATGCTTCAAACCATTCCCAAGGTTTAGTAGCTCTGGAGGAAGGGAGAATTCTATCACTTACTAGCTTATCCTTGGTATACTCCATGATGGTTTTGGTTTTCTGCAACAAGAGATCTGTATCTTCTTTGTCCTAAGCTAATACCTCTTTCAGCCAATCAACTGCCCTCATAGCATCTTTTCCAGATGACAGGATGTCCTTGATAGCTTCATGTCCTTTAGTTCGCACCCCTTGTAGCCAATTTTTCATAGCAAGAGTGGAGGCCTACATTCTTTCAAGCTCAGTGATAGTCTCTTGGGGTAAGGGTTTTGCAGCAGAGGACGAGGGTTTAATGGATTGCAAGGGTTTCATCAGATCTTCCAAACATTTCTTGAGTCTCTCAATCTTCTTCTTCATCTCCTATTTAGTCTTCATTTCCTTCCTCAATCTACCCAAGATGACTGCACTAGAACCGTGATAATCTTCAATGTCCTGCTCAATGGAAGTAGGTCCTAAATTAATAGTCTATAGGTTGTAATCTTTTGTAGTTACATCATCTCTGTTCTTATCTGGAGCAAGAGTTGCAATGTGGACCACTCTATTACTTGCCTCATCTCTTTCAATCTTTGAAATGACCCTGGCCTTCTTCTTACCTTTATCCTTTCCAATCTTGGCCAACAACTCACCCCAATTAGGTGGAGTTTCCTCCATAACAACCTGCTTTCTCTTTATTTCCTTGTCCAACCACTCTAGAACAGTGGACTCTAACTACACTTCGCTCTGTCCCACTTCCTCATGTTGATCCTTAGGCACATCCTCATTCAAATTCTGCCTTTCAGGAACTTCTTCGGCCTTGTCCTCCTTTTCTTCGGTGTGTTCCTCTTTGTGCACAGGGGATGGAACTTTATCTGATACTTCCTCTCTTGGAGGAGACTTAACCCCTTTAGTTCTAACTGGTGAATCCTCATAAGTGACCAAGGGAGACTGCATCACTTTTTCAACTTCTGCCTCTACACTATAAAGCTCACCCTCATGAAATTCTTCTCCCTCAATGTTTGGATGATCTTCAGCTTCTTTGGATTCACCTAGTTCCTTGTTTAAAGCTTCAGGGACATCATCATGTTGTTCTTCATGAGAAGTAACTGGAGGAGGATCTCCTTTGGGCACACTATCCTTAGGAGAAGGAGTCCTAGACTTCCTTATATATACTTGTGTCTTTTCTCCTGAACTCTCTACATTTACCACAGGTGGACCCACTTCTACTCCATCCTTGGAACCTACCTTTTGTGATAATCTCACAATTCTCCTTCTTTTAGGCACAGGAACATCAACTTCAGGACTCTGCTTTTCAGTTTCTTTCTTTTTAGACTTCTTAGTCCTTGAAGTATGCCCCCTTTTCTTGGCAATTGGCTTTCTCTGTTTTTCTGTTTCTTGGGCTTCCTCACCTTGAACACCTTTTATCTTGATTTTAAAAGGAGAACCCACCTTACCTTTTCCTTTAGGATCTTGCTCAGTTGATTCCTCAAAAGTGGAGTGAGGGTCCAAATCTCCCATTAGATCATAGGTGCACTGTACACCTTCATTTTCCAACTCCCAAATTTTATGCTTCAGCCACATCTTGGTGTGCTTGGTGACTGGATCCATTATCTGTCCTAATTATGTCTTTTCTTCCTCTAGCCAATCCACATCACCAATTGGCCTGTCCTTAACGGCCTCATAAGCATGGTCTTGAATCAAGTCTATCATCCTCGAGTTGATCTGGAACTACCTTTACATTATATAATCGAATTGATTCAACTAGAAGCCGAGAAAAATTCTTCTTCCTTACCTCATATTCATCACTACAGTTGGCCCAATAGTCTTCCAACTCAACTTTATGGCTATATTCTTTATTGGCCTTCTTTTGTGCTTCACTTGTTATATCAAATCAAGACCTCTTGGAATGAAAGGACAAACCAAGAGCACTCATCTCCTCCTCTAAAGCTTGGGCTAAAATAATGGAAGGACATGCCTCTCTAGTACCTATCCTCAAAGGAAAGTCTCCACCAAAACCAGTCTTATGCTTGTCCCTTTTGAAAATAGCATCAAAATCACATATATGTCTAGTGACTTCTAGGAGTAGGATATGATCAGTGGGATACCTTGGAAGTCTGTATGGAGCTCTTTGACGGCCATCAATCTGGATGTATGAGAAGGTTGGAAACTAAATGAACCAAGCACCATATTTCTTAATTAACTCCTTGGCTTGATTATAAATTCTCATGTGTTCTGCACCCTGAAGTAATCTAGTGATATGCATGGTGAATGCATCATTCACCCTCCTATAGCTCGAGCTTCCCAAGTGCAATTGAGGGTAAAACTCATAAATAACATCCTGTCCAAAGGTGCCCCTAGTACTTAATCCCTTGTATGGATGAAATCTTGGGAGTGCATAGACTAAGTACGAGGTCATCGTGAAGGTCTTGGTTTGCAACACATTGGACAATTGCTCATGAATCACTCTACTTATGACACCTGCCCAATGATAGTCAGTATTTTCCTATTCCATCCTCACAATAACATGGCACATCCAATTCTTAAACATACCAGCATTCTTTAATCCAACCACCCTGCTAAGAAGAGTGATGGCATCATAATACTCCTTTTTAAACTTTTCTCTGAGTAACTACTTAGTCAGTTTGGAATAATGAGACTTAGGCTTCTCCAGCCAAGAATTGATGATCTAATGATATTTAACAGTCTCTTCTTCATAGTACTCCTTAGTCGTTTCCATTTTGAATGCCACCACATGAGATCTATCTGGCATATCAAAATTCTGAGCTATGGAGACAGGATTCAAATTTGCCACAATCCTCCCCTGAGGACCAATTATTCTCTATGTATCACTGTCGTAAGGTCTGGCACACTCAAGGACTAACTCATAACACTGCACTATAGAGGGAAAACCAGCGACATGTGCCAATCCTAATTCCAACATTCTTGTAGCCACCAGAGGAAGATCCTATGTTGCCATTCTACCTTTGAACTCCTCATAGTCCCATAGTCCAACGTTGGTATCTGTTACTTCTGACCAGATAGAAGTGATTTTTCTCTCCAGGATTTTGCTCTTGATATCCATCTTAATTCGTTCTGCCTCAGACACAGAAGATCCCTCCATGTCACCCTTAGCCTTTCCAGCCACTACCTTGCTAGATTCAGCCTACACTTAACAAAGGAAACATAATAAAGATCACACCAACAAAGGTTAATCAATCAAAATCATCATTAAACCTTATTAAACCTCATATAGAATGATCATGTTAAACTTCGGGTTTCAAGACCATCTGCAGAATCCAAGCCAGGGAGGAATTTTGAAGAATTTCGAGCCAAATGGATTCCAGAAGAATAAACATGAAAACACCTACTGGCAATTCAATCCGATCATTATCAATCAATAAACAGCACATGAGATCTCAAAATAGCATAAATTAATCATAAAATGCATAATCATCCATTAACAAGTCATGCTCTTCCATATTCCATCATTTTCTACCAGATTCCAGAAAAATCCACACGGGACGGATTTCCGTGAAGGAGGAGACATTTTTCCAAACTTTGGAAAAAATTGGGGAACATAGAATTTTTGGGAAAATCCGGAGTCAACGAAAATCTGTGAAGAAGATGAAACTTCGAAGAACAGTGAATTTCGGGAAAACGAAGGAGACAAGGACACTTGGGAAAATCCGAGTCAAAAACTCCCGAGATAGACGAAAAACTCGAGCATTAGTCTCCAACCACGATTTTGCCTAGATTGATGGATCAATTATAAATTTTTAAGAATCTAAGTCTGAGACAAGTTTGATATGGACCTTCTATAGATTTTCTTAGAATTCTAGGCTAGTTAAAAAACAAACTAAGGTTAAGAGGTGATGCCCTAAGTCAAACCCTACAAATCTGCCATTAACGCACAGGCAAGCTCAGGATTATCATCATTTCAATTGCTAATTCTTTACTAGGGGGATTCATGGTTCACAAGCAAGTTCCCTCATAATGCAAGCAAATGAACAATCACTTAAACTACTTGGGAAACCAGAAATCAAACCATATCACGCAACCCTAGCATCAAACTCGCAAACCATAAAAATTTGGACCCTGAACAAACCAAAAATGCCAAAGCACCACTTACATTCATCAATCAAAAGCAAGGAAATTATATACATACCATTATGAAGCGGAAATCAATCTCAGAAACAACAAACATGAATTTAATGGCGCTCCGCAAAGAACAGCAACAAAAATGCACAGGAAATCACCACCAAAACCCACAATCTGCAAACTAAACGCTTCAAATCAAATCCAATACTTCCAAGAATGCACTCCTCAACTCAATCGATGACAAACAATAAAGCAGAATGGCACAAAAGTCCTCGAAGATCAATTAAATACATCCCTCGCCAATCATACAAATGACATTAATGTCGCCAACAAGACAGCCAAGAAAATCTAGGAACCCGACTCCAAGACGAAATTCGAAAAAATCCAGCCCACACAGAATTTCACGAAGAACGAAAATCTCTGAACCATAGCATTCAACCGAAATCTGAGCAGGATCCGGGAAAATCCAGTTGGGGTGGAAAATCCCAAACCAAGGTAAAAACCCGAAATTCACCCAAAACTTAAGATTTTCAATGAATAACTTAGGGGAACCACTTAGGCAATCAAAATAAACATTTAAGCACATGCCAAAGCAAGATAAATCCTCAAAATGAAAGGGCCAAGACACCAAAAACCAAAGCGAAAGAGGGTCCCTGCTTTCAGCGGGGCGTGTATGCGAAAACTGCACAACAAAATTGTGTTGCAAGATCATCTCCTAGGATAAACTAAAGGTCAACTTTATGCACAAATTTAGTTTCACTAATCACACTCTAAGGCTTGAGTAGGCGCTTAAAAATATCAAGGAGGAACTCTTCACTAATCAAACACATTATGTTAATAAAATTCACATAGTAGTAACTAGAAAGGATTAGGGATGAAGCCTACAATTTTATTTAGGGGAAGTACCACTAGTGCAACTTCTTCCACAATAACTTAGACAAAGGAAATTTAAGGAGATAATGTGTTGTGTAGCTTCAACGTCCCCACCAATGAAGGGTGTAGTGTCACTAACGATGTAGAAGTTTAAAAGGTGCCTACTATGATGAACCTTTAAGGTAATTGAAGTGAGAATTGGTATATAATGAGTGTGAGATCATGATGGGATAAATAATGGTAATGGGAAAAAAATGTGTCTATACTTAGCCAAAATCATGAAATGGATATTTGAATTTTTGTTTGGGTTGAGATAGAAGTTAAAACAAGCCTTGATAATGCTGAGAAAAATGCATATTTATTTAAAATGGATATCCATTTTGTAAGTTCCAATCTACAACGAAAAAATTACAACTAGTGAGGTTATATTTCCCTTATCAACAAAAATAGATATCAAGTATGAAAAATTACAACTACTGGGGTTATATTTCCCTTATAAACAAAAATAGATATCAGGTATTTTAGATATCCATTTTGGGAAATCCTCCATGCCCCCTTGTGTTAGCAAGTAATTGTCATCTTCATAGAAAGTGTTGAATAACTCAGAGGTAATTTTCTTTTCTTTTTAAAGTGAAATTAATTTAAAATTAAATGAAAAATGTTTAAATTATTTAGTGATTTTGTTTTTTATTAAATATAATTCATATTTTGATTACAATATGAATTCCACATTTTTTAATTTTTTGAAGCGTATGTTTATATATTTTGTATTTTTATTCACATAATTCAGTTTTTTCATTCAAATTGAATGTAGTTTACAGTTTTAGTTTTTTTATTCTAAATGTTTAATTTAAATTTTATATATTTTAATGAAATGTTATTCTAAATCTTAAATATATTTTTTAAAATTTGAAATAGTTAATATGGATGAGAAATATCAAAACCCAACCCCTCCACCAAACCATCTTCAATAGAACCCTTCACAAACAATTGAAGAAAAATTTGAGAAAAATTTAACAAATAAAATTTTTATAGAAACTTATCATCAACTCCCTTAATTATATTCAATGAATTCCACCTTAGAAGGAATTGTCAACCATGTTCATACTCTCATGAGCCAATATAATTCATTTTATCTATGGTGAGAAGCCTAGAGGGTCAAATATTCTATTGGACTATCATATGATCTCAAGTGAAAGAATTAGATATTACTAAAGCATTATTGGTGGTTCATTATGTCAATCCCAAAACTAGATTGCCTATTGTTGTACTTAATCCCAAATTTTAAATCAAGTGGTGCACATGCATCAAGGTATCATTAATTTTTGGAATTGTTGGTGGATATTTTTTGATAAACCACCCAATAGTTCAATCTTGATGTGCCTTTATATTTCGTCTAAACTATATGTAATTTATATTAGGGTACCATGTGAACTATTTTGATTTAGATACTTTTAGGGAGCAAGTAGAGGAATGCCCCAAGACAAACCCTAGGAAATAAAACATATGCAAGTTGTATTTGTTCCCCCTCCTCTTATCCCTCCTCCACCTCCTATTCAACTCCCAATAATTGCATATATGTTGCATGCTAGAACCTCTCTACCATACCCTCTTTGATATAGCATTTTACTATGCACATTTGGTCATGGTGGATCATTTGGTATTAGGAGAGCCTCCTTGTCAATACATGTCTATATGCCTCACTTTTGTATTATGTGCAGTGAGTTGTAGTTAGGCCATCTTGAAGAGATAATTGAGTCACCCTTGAACACATTAGAATCTCATGTTTGCTTCCTATTCCATCTACACAAGTTGAAGCATCAAGAACTAGAGCATGTGAATAAGACCAATCTTACCTTGAGGTAAAATTTAAAGTTATTTTATGATATTTCATTTGATTTTAAAATTAACAAGTATTAGTACTAATATATCTAAGTGGGATAACAATTGATGATGAGGAGATTATCAAAGTTCATTAAGGCACACTTTCTGCCATTTAATTTGGTTTGGACTTGACAATATGATTTTTTCCATGTATTTAAACTTTTTTATTATACACAAGTCTCTTTTGTCAATAATTATATGCTAATATATAAAAACACTATTTTGATTTTATAGTCTATTGTAAATGTAAGAGATGGTGCACCATACTCAACATGCTTTGGTAGGGAACCTATTCATCTAATAAGACCATCATTTTGTAAATGACTCTTTGAACATTAGTAATTATTCAAAGTAATTCAATTGAATTTTGATTTAATTGATAGTTTAGAGTTTATAGTTGATTACATTGGTTTGGGCATTAATTGAAGTTATTATGACTATGTATGTATATAGTTTTAAATTCTTTTCATTTTTATACATGAAATATTAGTTGGTTAATCCACATTGACTCCTTCTTAGTCTTCTCAGTCAATTATAGAAGCCTCATTTGTATTTAGCAGTCTAAATAATTTATTTACCATTAAAATAATTAATTAAATTTATGGTTTGACTTGTTGTTGTGGTCAAATTTGCATCCATAAAGTAGTATCTACATCATGTCACCAAGAGACCACTTTTTGAAGATCCACTATAGGTTGAGAGATCACCACAACCTACTAACCCACAACAAGTAGTCTCTTCAATACACATAAATGATCCATCATAGTGAGCAAATCCACCACAAGACAAGGATTCACTTTAAACTAAGGGTCAAGTGGACCCTTGAGATTTTATTTAACTATTTGATATGTAGATTATATATACATTTTAAGGTGGGATATGCAATATTTTGTTTTAAAAAAATTGAATTAACATATATGCAAAATTTTGGTATATGTATACACTATCATGAATTTCATATATATAACTTTATATAATATATATATTACTCCTTGTGTGCATGCATTCCTATAGATTCTAACTAATGTGTCGTAGACTCGGTGAAATTACACAATTCAAGGGTGTACCTAGTTGAACAATCCACTTGACATTGCAAGCCTACATTAAATTATCAACTAAGGTCTATAAACTTATGATGGGTCTGCATTGTATGTGCACCATGAGAGACTTCTAATCTATCATGATGGTGTGAAAAAATAACTAAAATTCAATAACTTAAAAATAACACAATTAATGTTGAAAAGAAACCTTTCCACACAGTAGTTGTTGTGGGTGCTTCAATAGTGGTTGTAGATGACTACTAAACTATTAACAAAAAGTAATAAACCGAATTCTCTCCTATATTATCTTCTATATCTTTTTCTTGATCACATACTCAAATATATATTCTAACAAACATCTAATAGGTGTCCCATCATTCCTTCAAACAAGGAAAAGGATTATTCTTCAAATGACACAAATACAATGACTGGACATTAGAGATCTATTACAACTTTTCATTTGGTTGATTGGAAAAGAGTTTGTTTGAAATATTTTATGATCAAACTGATTATTTGGAGATTTGTTGATGTGTATAAATATATGGCAATCCATATCCAACTTCTTTTCAAGTTAAAACTCAGAGTATAACAAATGGTGGAGGTTGGACTAAATTTTTGCCTTCTCAGTCACCACTTTTTACTCAGTCAACTTCTATCATTAATAGCTCCTTTATTATTGTATAGCTCTTCAAACATTTTTTGGGTTTTGTGCTCCTCTTTTTCATCTTTCCAAATCATTTTTAAAATCTCAATTTCATTAAGAAACGAGTGAGATGCGTGTTTTACTGAAACTGCCTTTTTGACTTTTTCTACACTTTTCTAGCAACAGCTATATGTTGACAACTGTCAACTTATTTCTCTTCTTTTTAGCTGCATGAATGACAAATTCCTTCCACAAATGATATTTTAATCCTTCTACAAATACTTAAAATTTAATAATTATTATTCATCATAATATATCATCATAATTTAGCATCAACTAACTAAAACATACATACGTTTATAAATCATCATTAATCATAGTTAACGCTTCAGGGAATCAAGGTAAAGTTCATAAATATCTTAGGAATAATATTATAACATCATGAACATGGATTAAATCATAAGGAATGGTGAAATAAATAGGACAAATAATAAGCTCATCATTCCCCCCAGCTGAAGTTTTGCTTGTCCTCAAGCGAGAGATAGACATTGGTTAGACATGAAAGCTACCAACATGAAGTCCAATGACTTTATCTTGCATTCTTTTTCAAGATAGAAACATTTTTGTATGGATGTCTCTCCATATTCTCTTAACATATTCTCTCTTTAATTCATTCTTGAGATAACATGAATAACATCTAATAGTTTTATCTTTTGTCACTTTGAGGCAATAATGGCAAAGGGAAATCAGTAGAACAATATGTCAATTGAAGCAAACATAGTCATGAAAATATACAAGCAAGGTCATCCTCCTATATGGTCTAGGACAACAATATAGGGCATGCACATTTCCCCCTAGCTGAAAGGTCATTTGTCCTCAAATGCATTGTGTATGGATGCAGGTGGCAGAATAAATCAGTTATGAAGCATGTAATTATAACAATGATAATTGATGAACATATTGTAATGCATAGGTAGTTAATTAAAAAAATGATAAATATTACTAATGAATGAGAATCATAAATGTAAGTACCTGCTATGATGTAGTGAAAAGTTGTAAACTTGGTGAATAGCTAAAAGTATAGATTCTTGAATAGCTGAATGTACAGGTCCATCTAAGAGTGGTTGCATATTTATCATTGGTAGTTGTTGTAGGTTTCATGGTTGCTCACTACAGAAAATTTCTATCCATCCAATGACTTCTAATGTAACTTTAGATGTAGTCCATTACGATTGAATAAAATCTGATTAGATCAATTGAACAACACCAATTGAATAGACTAGAGGGATCTAACTCTAGCAATTATGCATTACTTCACCTTGGAGGGTAGGTTTTCTGTTGTTTATAGCTACCACTTTATGCTTCTGAATCATTTCCATTACAAGGTGTTGGTTTTGTTTCCTTTTTATCTTTCGTTCTCTATGGAGAATAGCATTGAGGATCATCGGAAGAACCCTAAGAAGGTCATTCTCCATGAAGGCCTTATTAATCTCATGTTTTTTCACATAAAGATGAAGTTAATCCCAATTTCTCCTAAGACTTCAGCCCACAAAAAGGGTGTTAAAATTTTTGGCTATGAGACTAGTGATTCTGTAGTAGAATGGGAAGGGGATTTTGAGGATGAGGATTTGGATTTTGAAGAGACATTGATTGAGGATGGTGAATCTAAGGAGGGGTCTGAAGCTTCTGAAGCCTCGTCAAAGGGATATGAAACGGATATTGAGTTGAAGGAAGTTATGGTGTCATTTGGGAAGAGTGCAAAGGGGAAGACTAAGTACCCCACGAAAGAAAAGTCTTTGGTCAAAAGGAAGGTGGAGATGTCAAAAGTCATGGAGGACCCTGTTTCTGGTGAGAAACCTTCTTCGAGCCCTGGTAAGGTGGGTGTTGTGGAGAGCTCCCTTGCGTCTAGTGAAAAACCTTCTCAGGGCCCTGGTAATGTGGGTGTTGTGGTGAGCTCCCCTATTGTGGAGGATAGTCTTGGTGTTGGTAAAAACCTCCCCGGGTCTATGCAGCCTATAGAGATTAATGTACAGGGGAATGAGGGTTTCCAGTGTTCTAAGGGGGTTGACCCTAACCAAGTTCTTCTTAACTCTCATTTTAGCACATTGCAGGTTAAAGGGAGTGTTGTGAAGGCGAAGCGGCTGGAAGTCTTGGCAGACTTGGCAAACATGCTAGATAAGCACCAGGTTAAAGTTGAGGTGGTTGAAGTGGAGGACTCCCCTGTTGAGGATGAAAAGGAGGATAAAGAGGAGCGTCGAGAAGACCCTGTTCATAATTTTGATTCAAATTCTAAGCCTCCTGTTAATTGGGATGAGGTCAATATGGGCATGTTTTGTAGGATGGCTAAGAATGGAATGTGTAACTTGCTTTCTCTGGTTAAATGGTTGTTCTTGGAAGTTAAGGAGCTCAATGTATAGGTAAAGAATCGGCAAAATGTTTGTGTGGTGTTGGTCCTGTTATCTACTGAAATTGCACCCTTATCAAGTTGCAAAAACTAGATACTTCAGAGAAACATGGGAACTTTTCCAAGTTGTGAGTCACCTAAAAATGGAAAAGAATCTCCGGAGAAGGTCGGCTTCCTTTGTGTTATCACCTAACTACTGATATTTTTAAGGAAAAGAGAGAAGGAGTGCATGAAAATGAAAATTAAGTCCTATGGTGATACACCAAATTGACAAGAGCAATGACACACTCAGGTTACACTTGAATATTGATGATGGATATGGGACTGCACAAAAAGTTTTTGTAGATTATGCATAAGTATTTCACAAACAGGTTTGACATGCACACATGTTTAAGAAGGAAAAGCAATTTTTCACAAATTAAAAGTTCATGTGCAATTCAGTAAAACACAATTCATAACCTACATAATATTGTTGTCACCTAGAAATGCACCCTGCAAAGTATGAGAACTGAGCTTTCTGGAGAAACATGGGATCATTTCGAGGTTGTGGGTCACCTAAAGTTGAAATGAACCTCTAGAGAAGGCCGGCTTCCTTTGGTATCACCTAAACTACTAATTTTTTAAGGAAAAGGGAGAAGGAGAATGCTTTAAAATTAAAACTAAACCCTATGGTGATACACCGAACTGATAAGAACAATGAGATACTTTAATTGCACTTTAATACTGATAATGAACATAAGATTACACATCAAATCTTGTACAATCTATGCATCAATATGTCACAAACAGGTTTAATTCACACACTTTTTCAAGAGAGGAAAATATTCTTCACAGACTTGAATCCATATGTGATTATGTAAACACAGTTTGTGATTTATATAATGATACTTTTGCAAAGGAAGGCATGAAAACGAAGGATAAATTCATGAAGGAATAAAAGAAATTCACAAAATAGCTTGATTATGAACCTGAAATGCACAACACTTTGCAAGAACAAGATGGAAATCTAAACATCAATAGTTACCAAGGCAAACTTTATATATCATGCTCTGAAATGAGTTACAAAACATAGCCTCTCTTCTGCAAAGAACTCTATAAGTTACAAAAAATAGAAAAGTACCAAGTCCGAACTGATTACAAAAAAGGCAAAAATGCCATATATACAAAAGATATCGGCCCCTAGGGCTTACAAAAATATCCGACCTTAGGAAAAATCTCCCCTTAGATCTTTTGAAGGAAGTTAATGTTGCATTCAAGTGAGTCCCTGTTGTCCATGTCGGTGAAGAGTCATTCCCAGGAGAAGCCTTTAGATTTTTTGCAGCTACCGCATTCACTTCTGGTCCTCGTGTCCACCTTTCAATCCCTTGTCGGGCTACTTTGAATGCTTCATAACTCAGAGCCGATCCACGTCGCCTTCCCCTGTTGATCTTCTTGGCAACGGTCGAGCTACCAACGATCCACCTGTAGCTCCCTCTAATTGTTCGAACGGATGCCACATAGATTCTTCGGGCAGTCAAAAGTTCTCTCTGCAGAATCGCATCTCAGTGAGACACAAGGACTGTCTCGCCAATGCGATTATGCCCCTCTACAGCTATCGGCATAACTCGTGACAGTCGGTGGGACATCTTAGTGAGCTGCAGAAGTCATATCGATATTACTGAAACCATTGGCGAGACAATCATTTTCGGCCAGACAACATGGCGAGCCCTCAAGAGTCATACCGATGTCACCATCTCATTGCCTAGTCATCTACATTCGGCAAGAGCTTCTTGATGTCACCTCGAACGCATTCCGCTCTACCCGAGCTCAACATTTCTTTTGGTGAGACATTGGAAAGTTGGGAAGACCTCTTGTCAAAATCACCAACTCATTACTGAAGGCACCAATCTTTCATGTCGAGGAGACATCATACCAGCCACCGAGATGTTACAATGAAGTCCCTCCTTTTCCCCCATTGACATCTCTCTTTGGTGAGACCCTTTATTAGTCTCCAGGACCTTTCCCCGAAAGCACAACCTTATACCGATGCCATTCCACTTCGGCAAGACCTTCGTTCGTCGACAAGACCTTTAGCATTCAACAAGACACTATGCTGAAGGCATCATCTTTTGGCGATCTTACTTCATTTTGGGAAGACACCAACTCATCGGGAAAACCCTTTTTCCGATGCTTGTTGTCACCAAGACCTCCCTATAGTCATACCGACTCAATGTTACACCGAGAAGTATCCTTTTGTGCTTTGTCGGAGAGACCAGATGCACTCGCCAAGACATCTCTCTGATGTAAATTTCGCCGACATGCATATCCTTATCGGTGGTCGGCAAGACACGAAGCACTCGGCAAGACCACACACCGAAGACACAACTCTTGCCAAAGTGTTTGCTCGATCCGCGCCAGTCGGTGAGACATGAAGAATTCGCTGAGACTTCTCCCCGAAGAAAAATCTCCTGCTGATATGTGTATCCCCCTACCACCGCTCAGTGAGACATAAATATCTCGCTAAGACCTTTCTCCGAAGGAGATCTTCATGTCGATGGCTAAACTCTTAGTCACTGGGACAATGATTAATGTCTTGCCGATAGGTACCTGCATGTGAATTCCAATCGTTGTGACATCTCTGAGGTCTTGCTAATAGGCAACACAGACTTCTATTGAAAGAATGCATTATGCCAAACTGGCTGAGTGATCCTTTTCGAATGAGCTATTTGTGAAATGGCACCAGATGCATAACCTATCCTGCCTAGTTGAGCCCTCAGGTGAAAATTGGGCAACATTTCTGGCGACCTTTGTTGGATGTTTGCCTGCTAAACATGGAAACTAGTAGCCAAAACTTGTCCATTGGGCATGGATTCAGGAAGCTCAAAAAAATTAAAACATCAGCTTTGCACATAGCCCAAAAGTGTCTGTAACTTATAGATCATAACAGGTTGTCTGAAACTCAAGAAATAGGAGAAACTGAAAAGAAACTATTTACTGTGTTGGAACAACACTTAGGGAAAACATAAAACCTAACCTATTATTTACAATGGAAGAACTTATCAAACCTCAAAACAAGGCTTGAGGTCTATCCCATTGACTGGGATGGGAAGCACATCACCCTCAGTTGTGGCCAGTTGATAAGCATTGTGTTCTTTGCAGTCTTTGATAATAAATGGACCCATCCACATGTTGTCAAACTTGGTGTGATGGCCTGGCTTGGTTTTTAGAACATCCCATTTAAGAACAATATTGCCCTCTTTAAAGATTTTTGTTGTAGCTTTCTTGTCAAATGTTCTCTTTGTTTGGTGCTGATGATACTCCAGAGCTTTCATTGCTTTGTCTCTTGATTCTTCGAGCTCCATGAGCTCTGCATATCTCACTGACATTGGGTCTTGTTCCTCAAACATCTCCCACTGGTAAACAATGTCTAGAGCCAGAAGCTCCACAGATAGAGGTAATCTAGCCTCTTTTCCATAAACTAACATGTATGGTGAATTACCAATAGACCTCTTAGGAGTCACTCTGTCTACCCAAAGTGCATACTTCAAATTTATGTGCTA